>PVLC010021953.1:0-27300 GCA_004027655.1 Graphiurus murinus
TGAAGGAGAATTCTTAGGTGAACAAAAAATTTGACTTAATGGAAGGTAACGGGAGGAGGGGGGGACACCCTAATGAGCATGATGTACTTATAAGATCACATCAAAGTCAATCACTAAACTGACCAGGAGATAGGGGGAGGGTGGGTGGGAATTGGGGAAGGGTTAATGAGAAATATGTGCATGGATGTCTTTACCTGTAGTAGTTTGTACCCAACAAAAATGTGTAATTAACCCTGTTGTACCCAAGAAATGTATAAAATTCCATGCTAAAAAATTAAAAAAAAAAAAAAAAAGAATTTTACTCAGCCATAAAGAACAAAATCATGTTATTTGCAGGGAAATGGATGGAACTGGAAAACAGTATGTTAAGTGAGATTAGTCAATCACAAAAAGTTAAAAATCGTATGCTCTCTCTAATATGTGGAAGTTAGGGAGAAAATGGGACATAAGAGGGGCTCCAGATGAAGGAGAAACCTTAGATGAGCAAAGAAAGTGATTTAACGGAAGGTGATGGGGGGAGGGGGGACGTCCTAATGCACATGATGTACTTTCAGGAACATATCAAAGTCAATCACTAAACTGAACTTGAAAAAGAGGGCAGGGGAGGGAGTGTGGTGGGAATTGGGGAAGGCTTAAATGAGAAATGTGTGCATGCATGCCTTTATCAGCTTGTACCTAACAAAGATGTATGATTACAATGCGCCAATTTAAAAAAAAAAAAAAAAAAAAAGACACTGGTCTTTCAGAAACTTACAGTCTAACAGAAGAAATAAAATTTGCAGATGATAAATTATAGTGGAAAACAGAGGCAACACCTACATGAGGCATCCAATGGCGAAGGGCCCACGAGATGTCTTCTTGGTTAGGGAAACCAAAAAAGCCCCATAGAGTATCATTACATGTGGACTTCGCAGGATGGTGGGGTTTTGATAGAAATGCCAGAAAAACCGAGGCAGGACATGAAGCCTGCAGGATGATCGGTAAATGAGCCAGGCAACTGCTGGGAAGGGCCCCCAGGAGACAGCCAGCCTTCAGCTGAAGACTACAGGCCCCGACCATGGCGCTCTGCAGGACAAGTGTGATGGGCTCCAGCAGCGGCTGAGAAAGCAGACTTGCAATGAGAGTACAGGTTCGACTGGCTGCTGGGACTGATGAGCAGCAATGGGCATTGCCCACAAAACAGAGAACAGAGTGCAAATGGGAGAGGGGACTTGAAGCCAGACATATTTCAGAACTTGGTCCACAGCTGGACTCGGTGGGGAAAGGCCAGGGGGTAGAGTTGCAGGTGTAGGAAGTCTTCGAAGAGGATCGGTGGTCAAGGAAAGAAGGGAAATAGGGCAGAAGACAGTGTGTTGCAATGTGGGAGTTCCACGAGGATCTGGGAAGGGGAGCCTGGCAGCACAGGTCTCCCAGGAACCTGACCGCAGCCTCCCTACCGAGATCACCCAGGAACCAGCAAGCAGAAGCGCCCACGGCCGAGGGCATGTCGGGTACACAGCCAGGGCCGTTGTGGGCTCTGCAGGGTCGGGCCCATCCTGCTCTCTCTCTCCCAGGTCTGAGATGGAGAGGTGTTTCTCCTTGGGCTCTACGCTGACAGCAGGGTCTCCCCACCCACAACAGTCGCAGGTGATGAAAAGTGAAGTCTTGATTTAGTTAGCCACAATGCAAAATGTCATAGAATGCTAAAAGGCTGTATTAGTCTCCAGGATTCAGAACCTATAGGATGGATGGATGGATAGATAGATAGATAGTCCTTGATAGATAGATAACTCTGATAGGTGATAGATGATAGATAGCCCTGATTGATGATAGATAGATAGATAGATAGATAGATAGATAGATAGATAGACAACTCTGATATATGATAGATAGGTAGATAGATAGATAGATAGATAGTTAGATAGTCAGTCCTTGATTGATAGATAGATAGATGATAGATAGATAGATAGATAGATAGATAGATAACCCAGATGGATGAATGGATAGATAGATAGCTCTGATAAATGATAGATAGATAGATCGATCGATAGATAATCCCAGATAGATAGATAGATAACCCTGATAGATGATAGATATGGATAGATAATCCCTGAGTCCCTGATAGATAGATAGATAGCTCTGATAAATGATAGATAGTTCTAGATAGATAGATAGATAGATAGATAGATAGATAGATAGATAGATAGATATAGATAGATAATCCCTGAGTCCCTGATAGGTAGGTAGGTAGGTAGATAGATAGCTCTGATAAATGATAGATAGATAGATAGATAGATAGATAGATAGATAGATAATAGCAAGAAGGAGGAATTGGATCAGTGATTTCGTGGAGCTGAGATGTCTAAGTGTTCATGGCCTTCTTTGACTCCAAAGTTCGGCACTGCGCACACAAGGTGGGTTTTCTTAGATTATGGAAACTTGGTTCTTGCCACACTCCCGTCCTCTCACCCTCGTCTCCAGTGGCCACTCAGATGCGCTCTGTTTAGGGGACGGCTCCTGCCTCCCAGGCCTCCCTGGGTCTTGGGCATCGGTGCACAGTGGAGCCCAGGCTCCCCCGCGTGGCACCTCTGCTCCGGGTCTTCAACGCCCTGGAAAGTCTATCTCCCTCTGCGGCCCCCCGTGGCCTCTGTCCACCCCCTCCTCCTGCTGTGCCCCGGGCCGATCTGCACAGACTGCACCCAAAGGCTGTCTTGCCTCTGGTGTGCGGCTGGGTTACCCGTGAGAACCATGGGGAGGACGCAGTGAGTAGGGGCAGGGTGCTCTCCTGCCTCCCTCCTGCAGGGTCTTTTTGGTTAGCGGTGCTCCTACCTGGACAACAGCTCCTGACAGCAGTGAGAACCCGCTTCGGGCAACTACTCCTCCCCTGGCTCCTTCTGGGGGAGAGGTCATCGGTGTTACAGTTGTAAGGGTGTTGGGGGCTCTTTTCCTCAATTCAAAGAAAATAAATTGAATTGGGAATTAAAAGTAATAGTTTGGTTATAGCATTAGCAAAAACTATTACAAAGTCAGGAGGAAATAGAAAGGAAAGAGAAGAAAAGCAGCGTGACTGGCAGACACACTGAAAAGCCCGAAAGTGGGACTCTGCCCACCCCTCAGACCCCAGTCTTTAAATACAGTCTTCATATTGGCCTGTTCTTATTGGCATTACCAAGGCAATGGGCTAGTAACTTATTTCTCAGCCAGGTGGTGCCTCCTTGTCTCAGGGCAGTGCGTTTACTAAGTGCAGGGTCAATGATCTACCTGGCTTTCACCCCTATTGCATTGGGCTGTATTGGTTGCTCATCAACTATGGGGGCTTTGAAGCAGCACATAGAGTTTACCTTTCCAGGTCCCAAAGAATAAGAGAGAAATAAAGGCACAAATTACAGCCCGTGTAGCTGTGTGTGATCTCTAAGAGCAAGGCTTAATGTTCTTCTATCTTTATGGCTCTAAAATGCAACAGGCAGTCACTGTGATCTTAGGGTTTTCAATTGTCTCTAGTATTTTTAAGGCTAAAGGCTTTACTATGGGTAGACTTAGGAGAAAGGGCAGAGGGGAGGGGGAGCTCTGAGGAGCAACAGGCAAAGCAGCCGCCTCTCCCTGCCTGAGCGCCTGCGCAGCACCCACACTCTGACTGCTTTTAACATTTTGGAAATTAATACCGGAGCAATTTTCCAATAGGGTCCCGTCACAATCACGATTCCCATCCCTAACTTCAGGGTGTGTGTTGTGTCCAGGTTGACTCTTGAGAGTTGCCCAAAAGCTCCTAAGCTAAAGGCTTGTCCCAGTAGGGAGTTAGGTCCCAGGGGGACCCTGCCCCCTCTCTCTTTCCTCCACTAGGCACCCCCAACATGCTGTGCCACCTCTCCATAGGCCCAGACCAACACGGCAAACCCTCTGAAACTGTGAGCCAGAAGAATCCTTTCTTCCTTTCAGGTTGACTATCCCCAGGGAATTTTGTAATAGCCACAGAAAGCTGACTGGCACAGAGGGACAAGGTGCAGCTTCCTTAAGCCCCAGCCAGACTTCTGCACGTAAAATCTTTCCCCAACTCGCTTCCAATTACCTAGCTTGAAGGTCCACTTACGCCCTGAGGGACTGACTGCTCAGACCAGCCCAGGGCACTTGGGTTTCAGCTCCCCTGCCAACTCTAGTCAGTCAAGGTGTGATGGGATGGTATTAGAAAATTACTCCGGTATTGATTTCCAAAATGTTAAAAGTGGAGTCTGGGTGCTGTGCAGGCGCTCAGGCAGGGAGAGGTGGCTGCTTTGCCTGTTACTCCTCAGAGCTTCCCCTCCCCTCTGCCCTGTGTCCTAATGTTTACTCATATAAAGCCTTTAGCCTTAAAAAGTGCAGAGACGAGCCGGGCGTGGTGGCGCACAGTTGTAATCCCAGCATTCGGGAGGCTGAGACCGGAGGATCCGGGTTCTCGGCCAGACTCAGCTACCTAGTGAGGTATTCCGCAACTTAGTGAGACTCGGTTTCAAAATAAAGAATAAAAAATAGGGCTGGGAGTATAGAAAAAAAAATGCAGAGACAATTGAAAACACTAAGATCACAGTGACTCTGCCTGGCTCACTTCAGAGCCATAAAGATAGCAAGAGCCTTAAGCCTTGCTCTCAGAGATCACACACAGCTACACGGGCTGTAATTTGTGCCTCTATTTCCCTCCTATTCTTTGGGACCCAGAAAGGTAAACTCCATGTGTTGCTTCAAAGCCCCCATAGTTGATGAGCAACCAATGCAACCCAATGCAATAGGGGTGAAAGCAAGGTAGACCATTGACCCTGCACTTAGTAAGCACCCTGTCCGGAGACAAGGAGGCACCACCTGCCTAAGGAATAAGTCACTAGCCCGTTGCCTTGGTAACGCCGATAAGAACAGGCCAATATGAAGACTGTATTTAAAGACTGGGGTCTGAGTGGTGGCCAGAGTTCCACGCTTGGGCTCTCCAGCGTGTCTGCCAGTCATGCTGCTTTTCTTCTCTTCCCTTTCTATTTCATTCTAACTTTGTAATAAGGTTTTTGTTAATGCTACAACCAAGCTGTCTATTAGTTTTAATTCCCGATTCAACTGATTTTCTTTGAATTGAGGAAAAGAGCCCCCAATGTCATTACAACCATAACAGAGGGCTACACCTGGAGCCCTGTTGTGGTGGTTCTGGGCCACGGGTGGGGCTCAGCAATTCGGGGAGTGGCTGGCTGGGACGGGGAAGAGGAGCTTCCCAGGTGCTGGCTATACTTGTTCTGGATTTTAACAGTCTCCAGCGTGGCTTGTTCAGATCCTCAGAAGGTTTTAAACCAAACAGAAGGCCATTTCCTGTAAGTAGGCTCTCACTTGGAATAGTGTCAAGTGACAGCTGCGGGGCAGCAGGAGACCAAAAGAAGAGCTTACAGGATGAACAAAACCCACACGAGAAAAACAGAGCCAAGTGCCCATGCAGGGCTTCGATATCCCCCAGGTTACCAAAGAAAAGGTTACAAGCCAGGCATGGTGGCGCGCGCCTGGAATCCCAGTACTGGGGAGACTGAGGCAGGAGGATCACAGGTTCGAGGACAGCCTCAGCAACCTAGCGAGACCCTGTTTCAAAAAATAAATTAGGACTTGGGGTAGCTCAGAGGTAGAATGTGCAGTAACACACACACACACACACACACACACACACACACACACACACACACACACAATAGGAAGGAAGGAAGAAAAGGTTATATATGTTTGGCATAGTTTCTCTGCAAAAGGCAGAAAGTACATTACACATTTTAGAAAGAGTTCTGTGGCACAAACGTTTATCAGTTATCTGAAGAGCCGTCCTTTAGCTTCCTGGCTAGTTCTTTCTCCATCTTGGTCAGTTTTCCCGAATCTAGAACGATTTCATGAAAGGCCGATTGCCTGTTCCCCACCATCGCCAAGATTCCTAAGACTGCTGTCATAGGCAATGACAGCGATGACTGCAGCCCACTGGGGACCTGGGGCCGAGGACGCCAGGCCTCAGGCCGGCAGCTACTCCTCCCACTCCTACAGACAGAGGCCCAGCCCACAGTGACCTTCTGGAGACCCTCGGGGGACAGACAGCCATTGTGCACCCAGCTCCCTGTGAACAGTCTGCTGTACTGAGCTCTGCAGGGGTGAAAACTGGCCTGGGCTTCTGCTCCGGGAAGACAAGCCTGAGCACTGTGAGGCCCGATCAAGGGAGCATCTCCCCAAGCCAGGGAGGCTGCGTGCCACCCCAAGTGTGCTAGGAAGCCCGGGCTCCCACCCCACCCCAGCCTCAAGGACAAGGCCTGCTCCCCACCTGCCAGTGCGCCCTCCCTCCCAAGTCCCTAGAGCCCGACTCGGTGCCGACTCAGAGCCTGGCTTCTTTGGGAGTTTCCCCCTCACCCCCAGCCCCAGCACCTCAAGTTCCGGCTTGTAGGGAGCACCGAGTCACGCCTGCAGGCACAGGGCCCCCATCTCATGGCAAGGATACGCCCAGCCTCAGCTGGTACTGTCTCTTGGCCAATGGATGCTGGACTTTGAATCATGGGAGAGCTCAGATAGGTGAAACCCAGGAGGAAAGGGATTCTAGGGTAACAAGTGTGGCCTTTCCTCGGCCCAACCTCTCCTGTCCGGAAAAGCAGCATTTAAAATTCTCCTATGGCCAGGCGTGGTGGCGCACGCTTGTAATCCCAGTACTTGGGAGGCTGAAACTGGAGGATCTGGGTTCACGGCCAGCCTCAGCTACTTAGTGAGGCTCTCCACAACTTAATGAGACCCTATTTCAAAATAAAGAATAAAATATAAGACTAGGGTATAGCTCGGAGGTAGAATGCCCCTGGGTTCATTCCCCAGTTCTGCAAAAAATAATAAAAAATAAAAAAAGAATAAAAAATAGTTCTGGGGGTATAACTCAGAGGTAGAATGCCCCTGAGTTCAATCCTCAGTACCGCAAAATAAATAAATACATAAATAAATAAGGCTGGGGATATAGCTTAGAGGTAGAATGCCCCTGAGTTCCATCCCCAGTACCACAAAATAAATAAATAAATAAAACTTCCTATGAACTTAGCCATTGTCTTTCACTCATGGTCTTAAAGCACAAGTTGGCCCAGTGCCATCATTCCAGTGTGTTCTTTGTTTCAGATTTACACCTGGGCTGTCCAAGGATTTGCCCCGATTTCCTTGCTCTCTCCTAGAGCAGGCAGGCTCTGGTGTTTGGGGGTGGGGGGGTCCCTGGGGTCAGACTTCCTAACCCCAGAGCCTGAGGCAGGGGTTCCCGTGCAGGTGCTAGTTGGCGGAAGTGCTCTCCGAAGAAAGCTGTAAAGAAATGAAGGAGTTGACGAAGCGCAGGGAGATTTCAGCTGAGATCCAGCCTCAGCTTGCCCGGGTGGCCCCGCAGAAGTTGACCTCTCACTCGAGGCAGGAGGCCGGGAAGGACTGGGTTCTGGGGTGCTGTGGCTGAGAGGCCGGCCACACTCTAACCTGCAGCGCGGGCCACAGCTGAGGATGGTCGCGCTGGGCAAAAGCGGGCAAGGCCAGTAGAGGCTGCAGTAGGAGCCTCGTGGGGTCCAGGTGTTTGGTCCCAGTGCTGAGTCCTCTGTCACTCTGTGTCCAGGGGTCTCCATGCATCTCAGTTACCAAGCAGTGCCTCGCAGATATACAAGGCCACAGGGGCTGTCGTGGGTCAGCACGATCCCTCTCGTGAGTTCTTGGCCTCCATGGTGAAAAGAATTTCAACACGCGCCAGATAGGGACAAAAGGCAGGAGTTTATTTTAAGGGACAGGCACAGGTACACAAGGGAAAGGACACAGGTCACCTCAGAAGTGTCCGGGATCGTGGCTGGGAGAGCGAGCAGGCATGTGGTCTCTCTTCATACTTTTCTATCATACCTGGAGGGGGGCTGGCTCAGGGTCCAGGGCGGGGAATAGGGAACCTGGGGCAGCATGGGATATTGGTCCCCCACCCTTGGGGTCTTTAAAAAAAGGTGACGAAATTATAGGTAGGACTCTCCAGGAGTGGAGACAGGAAGTCAGGAATGTGGTGTCTTTCTTACAAGGGGGTGATTTCCTTTGGAGAGGCAAATGGAGCTCAGGAAAATCACCTTAGGGATTTCCAATATGGAGGCAGCCCATTGTGAATGGGCCTTGCTTTTTAAGGTTGAGCAAGCTGTTAAAACAAAACCACATTTTCCTTTCCTTCCCAATCCATCTCCTTTCTGCCTAAATTTTATTCCTTCTATTCTACCTCATCAGGGCCATGGGTTACCACATCCACCGAGGCCTGAGCTCTGGCTTGAGTGAACCACAGAGATGTCCTAGACCCTAGCACGTGGCCTGCCGCTCATCCCTCTTCCCGGCCTGGCAGCCCTTTCCACTCTCTCCCTCCTCTGCTTCTTTCAGGGCCTGTTGTTTATGTTAAACTTCATGCCCCCGGGGTTTCTATGGATACTTTAAACTTTTGGAACTAAAAGCAACTTTTCTCTCTTAAAGGCCTGGATTTCTTTTCTTTCCTTCCTCCCTCTCTCCCTCCCTCCCTCCCTCCCTCCCTTCCTTCCTTCCTTCCTTCCTTCCTTCCTTCCTTTCTTTTCCTGTCATTACTGTCTTCTCGATGAAGAATACCAGCTTCTTGCTTCCCAGCGGGCGGGCCGGTGGCTGTGAGGACCACAGCCTCGGAATCAAAACCAGGTGGGAACCCCCAAAGACGCAGGTCACTGAAGAGCAGGAGGTATGCCCAGAAGGGTGCAAGGCTCGTAGGGCCTGGACCTGGAGGAAGACTGCAGGATGGAGAGAAAACCATTAGAAATAAAATATTCAAAGCATTCAAAATATGCACCAGTGAAAGTGTTGGCCTGTGACCCAGGTACTTCAGCCATCATCCCAAAGGTCCCCAGCACAGCAGAATTTAAAAAGCAGAGGAATTCAGCTCAAAATATCTCTGACGACTAAATAAAGCCAGGAATAAGAAACTGGCAAAAGGAAAATGCTATTTTTCTTCATTCCAGGAAACACAGATGAAGAGGGGTTTCCAGCTAGTAAGTAGACCTAATTGCATGATTAAAAACAGCCTTCGTAATTTAACTGCAGTGTACAGCTTTCCAGTATGTTCCGGAAACTCGCCAGAGAAAACTGAAGCCACACAATACCTCTTAGCTCCAGAGAGTTGGGTTAAAGAAACTTGCTTTTGTTCATAAGCAGTGTGTGTGTGTGTGTGTGTGTGTGTGTGTGTGTGTGTGTGTGGTACTGGGGATTGAACCCAGAGGCATTCTACCTTAGAGCTACACCCCCAGCCTGATTTTATTTCTTATTTTGAAACAAGGTCTCGCTAGGTTGATGAGAGTCTCACTACTTTCTGAGGCTGGGACTGTCCTCAAACCTGTGATCCTCCTGTCTCAGCCTCCCAAGTACTGGGATTACAAGTGTGTGCCACCATGCCCGTCCATAAGCATTTTTGTCTGTTTATAAATAAATTTTGAGTTGATCTTTCCCCACTTTGACCTTTTAATTGATAACTCATTGTCAATCAGCTCTAATTGTTTTACAGTCGGTAATCATATTAAAATCTACCAAGGGCTTATTAGAGGTACGGTACATGTGGTAACTTACTTAGTTCTCACGACAAACCTGTGAGGTGGATGTTATGATTATTCTGATTTTACAGCTGAGGAAAATAAAGAAACGCTTTATGTGCCGGTATTAAAAAGTTGCTCCGGCATTAACTTCCAATAAAAATGTAAAAGGCAAGCAGAATCTGGGTGCCTCGAAGGTACTCAAGCAGGGAGAGGTGGCAGCTTTGCCTGTTAGTCTTCAGAGCTCGCCCTCCCCTCTGCCCTTTGTCCTAAGGTTAACTCATAGTAAGAATGTAGAGGCAATGAAAGCCTGTAGGCCTAAAAATAAATAGAAGCAACTCCAAGTCCCGAGGTCACAGTGACTCTGCCTGGCGCATTTTGAAGCTATAAAGATAGCAAGGGTCTTACGCCTTGCTCTTAGAGATTACACACAGCGGACCCTGGCTGTAATTAGTACCTCTGTTTCCCTCCTATTCTTTGGGACCCGGCCTTGGTATGAGAAATGTAAACTCCATGTGTTGCTTCAAAGCACCCATAGTTGATGGGCAACTGGTACAGTAGAGGTAGAAAAAGACAGATCATTAACCCCTGCACTTAGTAAGTACACTGCCAGGAGACAAGGAAGCACCACCTGCTTAAGAAATAAGTTACTAGCCCATTGCCTTGGTAACGCGGATAAAAACATACCAATAAGAAAGCTGTATTTAAGGGCCGAGGTCGGAGGGGGGAGGCAGAGTTCCATTTTGGGCTGCCAGGCACGCTGCTTTTCTTCTCTATTTCCTACTGACTTTGAAATAAAGATTTGTTGAAGCTGCAACTGAGCTATTAGTTTTAATTTCCCAGTTCAATTTATCTATTTGAATCGAGGAAAACAGCCCACAGCATTATTACACTTTATATGTAGCATCCCATTTAAACCTCTTAGCAAATACCTAGAGGAGGGCTGGGCGTGTAGCTCAGTGGTGGAGTGCTTGCCTGGCCTGCTCTGGGCCCTACGTCGATTGCCAGCACCTCAGAAAATAGAAATTGCATGTGATCTCAATGTGGCTAGTGATGTCTAGCTAGCCCAGCCCGAGATGAACTAAAAAAGGAATGTTTCAAAGATGAGGAGACCGAGACTCAGAGAGGTGAATTTGTTTTAAGATGATGCAGCTGGTGAGCTATGGAGAAGAAAATTGAAACCAAACTTATTACCAATAATAGAGATAATATGTTTATACAAATTAATTGATTAATGAAATAACCATATAATGGAATGTTACGTAGCCATTCAAATGATGTTAAAGATACATCATATTGATACATAACATTTTTAAACTAAAAAAAGCAGATAGGAAGCCAGGCGTGTTGGCACACAGCCTCCCAGCATTTGGGAGGCTGAGACCGGAAGATCTGGGTTCAAGGCCAGCCTCAGCTACCTAGTGAGGCCCTCTGCAACTTAGTGAGACCCTGTTTCAAAATAAAGAATAAAAAAATAGGGCTGGGGGTGTAGCTGGGAGGTAGAATGCCCCTGAGTTCAATCCCCAGTACCGCAAAAAAAAAAAAAAAAAAAAAAAAAAAAAAAAAAAAAAAAAAATTTTATTTATTTTCTGTCTCTCTCTTTTTTTTTTTTTTTTTGGTACTGAGGATTGAACCCAGGGGTGTTTCTACCTCCAAGCTACACCCCCAGCCTCTTTTATTTTTTACTATCAAACAGGGTCTCACTACGTTGCTGAGGGTCTCGCTATGTTACTGAGGCTATCCTTCTGTCTCAGCCTCCCAGGTACTGGAATTACCAGTGTGTGCCACCATGCCCAGCATGATTTTATTTTAAGAAGTATAAAAATATAAACGTATGGCTACTTTCCTAGAAAGGAATATAGAAGCAAATAAAAAATGTAGGAACCTCTGTCCAAAAGTTCTTTATGATTTCAAGGTGGTGACATTGTGAGCTCAGAGCCTCCTGCAACACTGGCTTTAACCAGAGACCTCTTCACCCTCCTGCCTTTGCTTGTGAGTCTAACACTGGCTGTATGTCTTGCTTTTGTAACAAGAAAAACTATAAAGTAAGCAATGAGGGCATTGATGAAGAATGTACGCATAGAGCCTGCATCGATGGACACCCCTTCTCCCTGCCCCTCTTCCTCCTCTTCCTTGCCTGTGATGGTTTGGATGTGTCTGTCTCCCAAAGGTTCCCAGGCTCGACACCTGACCCCAGG
Source organism: Graphiurus murinus (assembly GCA_004027655.1). Taxonomy (NCBI): domain Eukaryota; kingdom Metazoa; phylum Chordata; class Mammalia; order Rodentia; family Gliridae; genus Graphiurus; species Graphiurus murinus. Next base: position 11,723 of record PVLC010021953.1, read on the forward strand.
GGGATGCTACAGAGAGGTGGCTGACCCTGGGGGAGCCATCCTTGGAAGCAAGCCCCGGGGATGTGTTGGGGCTCACGGGACTGGACTGGGTAGTGAGAGGCGGTCGTTATAAAGCGGGTTTGACTTCCTTAGCTGGCTCTCTTGCCTCCTCTCTTGCTACGTGACCTCTCTCTGTCCCATACGATCCTGCCACCCCAAGCAACCCGCCACGAGGCCCTCTCCAGAACCCACACCCGTGTCCCGCTCTTGGGGATCGAGCAAACAGATCCAAGGAGGCCCCTGAAACCAGGTTTCTCACTGTTAGGAAAAAAAAGAGTTGATCGGAGGAAAGAGAGAGAACTGGAGTAGACAGTCTGGTCTGTGAGGTCAGAATTGGATAGAGAATTGTATCGTCCCCCACGCCAGACCCTCAACCGCCAGGACCCAATGGAGACGATAATCACGCGTTGTTGGTTCAAGCTTCTTTTATTGTACCTCTCTCTCTGGGACCGAGGATGTTGCCCAAGCAGTAACAGTAACAGTGACAGTAACAGTAATCATTCTCTTAACCCTGACAGCAGCCGTCTCTCTGGTCACAATTGTCTCTCTCACCCCGCTCTCCTTCTCCGTAACCGTTCCTCGAAATAGTAGTCGTCCATCATCTCTCTAGGGCGAGAGGTGGAGACTCTTCAAGCCAAACAGGGCTTGAGCCACGAGGTGCCTGCATCCAGCTCTCACCTGGGAGCACTCTCAGGCCACAGGCTCTGGCGTGCTGGTGCATGCGCTCTAGCGTGGCGCAGCCCTAGGATGTTACCACCTGCAGCTGCTCCCAGCACTCTGCCAGGCGCCATCTTGAGGTGAGGTTAGCCGGGCCCCCTAAGACCCCAACACCCGTGTATTTTCCCAAGATATGTAAATATACGGGTGCATGTGTGTGCCTATGCAGACACATAGATGGATAGTTCCTCACTCTTCCATTAGGAAAGGCTGAAAAAGCAAGGTCACTGCTGTAATGGGGAGCATGCCTAGTGTCCTGATCCATTTCTAAATACTATTCTATGTGCAGGAGTTTGCGCGCACACATATACACGCACCCCAAAATCTCCAGAGCCCTTTGAAGAAATACCCAATTTCGGGGTGAGGCAGGAAAGTACAAGATAAGCCTGTAATATTTGTGTGTACATCAGAAAGTAAAAAAAAATGTTCAAAGAATGATGGGGATATGTCAAAAGAACATGAAAACCCAAGGGGGAGCCAAATCTGCGAAGATGTGACTATTGTCAGCAACGATGGACGAGGCGGCAGGATCTCAGCTTCAAGGCCGGATGGGGCAACTCAGAGAGACTCTGTCTCAAGACACAGCTTTGAAAAGAAGCTGGGGCTGTAATGGTAGAGCACTTACCTAGATGCCCAAGGCCCTGGGTCCATCCCCAATATGAAAAAAAGAAAAGAGAAAGGGGGAGGGGAAAGTGGTAGAAACAGATGTGACTTAACTGAATAAAAAAACATCCACGGATCCGTATTAACAGATGCAAATAAATGAATGAAGAGAAGAGAAAGCTTTTCCTTACAGTGCAATCCCAAATAATGAAAGTAGAAGGAGTGGTGATATCAAAAGATAGCATTTGGCACCAGAGTAGAAAATCTTATTCACTTCTAAGGCAAAGAACAGACAACTTTCAATGGTAATTACAAAGGAAAGGTAACTGGGCCAATAAGAGGCATCTCACCTGCAACCTGTGTATTTACATCCTCAGGACGTTGTGTACCGTGTACCAACAGCGTCCCCATATCCAGGGAAATTGTCATTCTCAAGTGAGCACAAAGTAGTTTTTGTACCTTGCAAGGTCTCTAAAAATAGCCAGCCTCCTGTGCCTCTCTGAGAAAATTCTCTAATCAGGTGAACTTTAAATTGCATGAGAAGAAAGATGAAAAGTTCAGGGATGAACAAGAAACTTCACAATATCTACAGTTAGATCTACGTGGATGATGGTAATTAACCGGGAATTATACTCTATTAAAAATTGTGAAATAGGAGAGACTTTCTGTGTCTGGGATTGAAATCCTGTAATTATGTTGCCCTGACTCCAGATTTGGGTGATAGGAGGATGTGCGCAGTTAAGGGTTGTAAAGGTCACATTTCAGTGGAAGAAGTAGAGAACTAGTAATCTAGTCTAAAGTCAAGGAAGTCAAAGTTGTTACTGAATTTTTGGTCTATCAATAGATTTACACAGATTTAATCATGACTATTAGGAACTGGAAGACCACCATTAGTAGAATTGAAAAGTGTCTGCCAGGGAGTGAGCAATTGTAAGTCCTAATTATTTGAGGTACAGAAGTATAAAGGAATGAGACAGGCATGGTGGTGCACATTGTAATCCCAGTACTTGGGAGGCTGAGACCGGAGGATCCAGGTTTGTGGCCAGCCTCAGCTGCTTAGTGAGGCCCTCCGAAACTTGGTGAGACCCTGCTTCAAAATAAAGAATAAAAAATAGGTCTGGGAGCCAGGCATGGTGGTGCACGCTTGTAATCCCAGCATTTGGGAGGCTGAAACTGGAGAATCCGGGTTCGCGGCCAGCCTCAGCTACCTAGTGAGGCACTCCGCAACTTAGTGAGACCCTGTTTCAAAATAAAGAATTAAAAATTGGGCTGGAAGTATAACTCGGAGGTAGAATGCCCCTGGGTTCAATCCCCAGTACCACCAAAAGAAAAAAAAAACAAAAAGAAGTATAAATATATGTCTATAAATATAACTATGAGTTATAAATATTAATATAAATACTTACATTTATATTTCCACACTTTATACTTCTGTACTTAAGTATATTTTAAAGTATAAATATAACTATTATTGTTGGGAGGTTATGAGCAGCACAGAAGAGATGAATGGTGGAGATTCCAACTCAAGTGTGCAGGAGGGAAGAAAAAAAAAAGAAATTGGATTCAAGAGAAGTCAGAAAGAGAAATAAGAAAATGCTTAAAATGTACAAGATGGAACGAAATAACATTATATACATTTTTGCTATGAATGTGATATTCTCCTACCAAAAGAGGAAAATTCTTGGATGAAATGTGGAAATCAAATTCCCTTACACACCATATCAGACAGGGTATCAGCAAGAGGACGCCCCGACAACAGGCCAGCTTCCGAAGGCTCCTGAGGGGCAGAATCTCAGGGAGGGCAGTGTCACCCTGGGGCAGGGCAGATGTAGGCAGAGCTGTCACATCTCCTAGGCCCAAAGGGACAGGGAGGATGCAGCCACCAGAACCGGGAGGGAGAAATCCTGGGGAGGAGCCCTGGGGACCGGCAGTGACCTTTAGTGGAGAGGCACTGGTGGCAGGTGACATCACCAGGGAGGAGTAGAGTAGTGACCTCACTTCTTCTCCCAAGGAGGGAGGGTCGTAGTCTTTGATGGCTCAGATCAGCCTCTGGAGGGGAGAGGAGGGGATGGGAGGGCCAGCCAAACACAATGTCCTGCCGCCCCCATGCCGTCTACAGGAACAGCACCTGAATTAGAGTGACAGAGAAAGCTTGGAATAAAGGGACAAAAAAACCATATCCAACTGTAGCCAAAGTGGTGGAATTTATGCTCAACCCAAGCCTGGAGTGTGTGTGTGTGTGGGGGGGGTGGTTCTAAATGTCCACTTAAGAGAGAAAGCACCTCCACAATTTAGACAGACCCTGTTTCAAAACAAAAGTTAAATAGGGCTGGGGGTGTAGCTCAGAAATAGAATGCCCCTGGGTAACATTCCCAGCATCTCATCCCCCCCCTACACACATACATGAAATTTAATTCTTAAAATACAAATTCTACCAATGATGTTGCAAGACAAGAGATTATAAGGTAAAGTACGGGGAGTACAGAGGATCGCAGGTTTGAGGCCTGCCCCAGCAACATAGCAAAAGCTTCAGCAAGGTGAAACACCTCTCCTCAGGCACTGTGAGCTCAATTCAAATCTGCCATAAAAGCAGCTTCTTGACAGAAGGAAAAAAGCAACAAAAAAGTGAATAAAGCTATAAAAACTGAAGTACAGCTGAACAGAACCCAGAAATCCAACCAGGGAGAGCAAAGTAGCCCGTCTGCACAGCAGCGGTGCCATGCCAAGGAGCGGTGGCCACCATTGAGCCAGCCACCCGGAGTCTACTAACAACAAGATATCTAACGACCTTCTGTATTCCCAGAGACCAGACGTGGAGTAAGCGACTCCAGAACTCCACATCCTAACCAGGTGGCATATCCCTGCACCTTTGATAGTGACCGGAACGCATGGTAAGACCAGCTTAAGCCCACTCGGGGCCACCCCAGCTCACCTCTCCCTCCAGAGCCCGAGCGTCGAATCAACTGCACTGCAGAGCTTGAATCAAAACTGTCGCAAAAGCAGCTTCTTGATGGAAGGGAAGAAAAGCAAAGCAGCAAAAAAGTGAACAAAGCAACCAAAGCAGCTGATCAGAACTCAGAAAGCAGACCAGGGAGAACAAAGGAGCCGGCATGTGCGTGGCAGTGGCAGCCGCCATTTTGCCGGCCACCCACAGCAGCAGTGATCTACCCAAAAGGTCTGCAGAGGCCAAATCAGGTCTGCTCTTACAACCTTGCAGGGTTTTTTATTTTGTTTCTTATTGTTGTTGTTTTTTGTTTGGGGTTTTTTTTTGTTTTATTTTTACTCTGTTTTCATTTTGCATTGCTTTGATTTATCTATGTTTGTTTGGAGGATTGGTTGCTTTGTTAGCTTTTGCTCAGTTTGTTGACTCTCTTCCTTATCCCTTTTACAAGCTTCCCTCCCTCTCTCCCATCTATATTCTTCTCAATACTTTTTCTTTTTCCTTTCTCACATCAAGACCATTTCATACCACTACTACTAAAAACTCTACATTGACTACCAGAATCCCCCGTCATATCCACTATCTCTAATCTTTGCCATATATCACCTCAACACACTCAACCTCTTATTCCACTGGTCTATACCTTCTATCTTACTTTATTCTTGCATTCATCACTGTGACTTCTCACCCAACCTTCATCACTGAACACAACCTGTCCTTGTATATACCAGAAGACACTTCTAAACCCCCACTGCAGAGATTGGACCAGAGAGGTGAAACAACAGAAAGGACTGCCAAACCCTAAGGATAAACTCACCTGTGCTGATAGAAGGAATAGCTCAACACACCCCACATCGAGGCCTAAAAACACAGAGACCACAAACTGTCATACCCACATCTCTGAGACGAATCCCCATAACAGGAGCAACAAAGAGACCCTGGAAGTCAACATTTGAAACTCACCAAAGGCACCAATAGAGTGGGCAGCAGAAGTCCTAGAGTAATTGCAACTCAGTACAAGATACCGTTCACAGAGGGAAAATAAAAATAAGAAGTCTATAAAGTCAGAGAAAGCTTGCAAGAGCAGCAAAGATATAAATTTAAGAACAGGGAAACCATAGGAAGGAAAAATAGCAAAGAAACAATGAGTCAACACAATCCCACAATAACAGAATTCACCAACCCAGAATGGCAGAGACTTCCAGAAGAACAGTTCAGATCTTTAAGAGTAGAAATGATACAAAACTTCCAGAAAGAATGCAGAGAGAGCTGGAAAGAAATAAAGGAACAAATAAAAAAAAAAAAAAAGAATCTGACACCCTGAGCAGGAATCATAGAGAAGCCTTGAGGGAAGTGAAGGCTGTGAAAGATGCAATAATAGAAGTGAAGACATCAATACAAACCACATGGAAAACAGAATATCACTCCTAGAAGATGACCACTCCAAAAATGAATCCATTGTAATCTAGAAAAAAAATTGACAGTATGAATTGGACATCAATGAGATCTGGGCCAATTTTAAAAGAGCTAACCTAAGAATAATAGATGTAGAAGAGGGATTAGAAGTTGAAACTAATGGAATAAACAACCTTTTCAAAGAAGAATATCAGAGAATTTTCCAAACATAGAAAGAGAAGTTGACACACAGGTACAGGAAACATATAGAACCCCCTTTAGACAAGACCAAAGAAGAGGTTCACCATGCCACATAATAATCAAGTTGACTAATGTAGAGGCTAAGGAGAGAATTCTAAAGGCAACAAAAGTAAAACACCAAGTGACAAACCAATTAGAATCACTCCAGACCTCCCAAACCAAGTCATGAAAGCCAGAAGGGGCTGGAGTAACATTCCAAACTCTGAAAGAAAATAACTAGCAGCCAAGATTCTCCTACCCAGCAAAACTCTCTCTCAAAATTGATGGGGATATAAAAACCTTCCATGACAAACAGAAACTGAAAGCATTTATGTCTTCCAAACCAGCACTAGAGAAAATACTCAATGAGATTAACTAAAAAGAAGAACTAACCAGTAAACATCAGAACCAGAGAAACAATAATTTCCAGGAAGCAAACAACTAAGTGAAGAAGAACAAACCCTACCGCAAACAAATCAAAACTCAAAATGTTAGAAATTAAAAATCATCTCTCAATAATCACACTGAATATAAAAGGTCTCAACTCCCCAATAAAAAGGCACAAGGTGGCAAAATGGATTAAAACCCAGAATCCATCTGTAAGCTGCCTGCAAGAAACACACCTTACAAGCAAAGATTCCCACAAATGAAAGGTGAAGGGCTGGAGTAAGGTAATCCATGCCAATGGAACTCAAAGACAAGCAGGAGTAACAACTATGATATCAGATAAACTAGACTTCAAGCCTAAGCTTATCAGAAGAGACAAAGCAGGTCATTTTTTACTAGTAAAAGGAACAATCCAGCAAGAGGAAATAACAATTATCAACATCCATGCCTCACAGATAGGTGAAGCCACTTTCATAAAACAAACTCTATATGATATAAAGACACATATAGATTCCAATACACTAATACTGGGAGACTTCAATACTCCTCTCACATCACTAGACTGATCTTTGAAATAAAAGGTCAGTAAAGATGCTTCGGACCTAAATAATATCATAAACCAAATGGACCTGTTAGACACATACAGACTATTTCACCCAACTACAGCTGAATTCACATTTTTCTCAGCAGCCCACGGAACCTTCTCCAAAATAGACCACATTCTGGACCACAAAGAGAGCACTGGCAAACTCAAAAAATGTAACATAATTCCTTGCATCTTTTCAGACCACAATGGAGTGAAACTAGAAATCAACTCTAAGAAGACCCAGAGTAACCATGTAAACACATGGAGATTGAACACCACACTGCTGAACAAGGAATGGGTCATAGAAGATGTAAAGGGAGAAATTAAAAAATTCCTAGAAACCAATGAAAACAGAGACACAACATATCAAAACCTCTGGGACACCTTGAAAGCAGTACTAAGAGGAAAATTGTTAGCACTGAGTGCCCACAGAAGAACAGAAAACCACCAAATACAAATGAAAAACAAGAGCACTCTAACCCCAAAGTCAGTAGAATACCGGAAATTATGAAAATCAGATCAGAAATTAATGAAGTAGAGAATAAAAAAAAAAAATACAAAAAATCAACAAAACCAAAAGCTGGTTTCTTGAAAAAATAAACAAGATAGATAAACCATTGGCCAACTTAACCAAAAGAAAGAGAGAATTAACCCAAATTATCAAAATAAGAGATGAAAAAGGTGATATTACTAACGACAGTGAAGAAATACAGAGGATCATAAGAAACTATTTTGAAAAACTATACTCCAACAAAATGGAAAATCTAGAAGAAATTGACAAATTTCTTGACACATATAACCTTCCTAAATTGAGTCAAGAAGATATAGAAAACTTAAATTGGCCAATAACAATCAAAGAAATAGAAACAGCAATACAGAGTTTACCATCAAACAAAAGCCCAGGGCCAGATGGTTTTCCAAGTGAATTTTATAAAACATTTATAGAAGAGCTAATTCCAATTCTCCTCTATTCCAGGAAATAGAGAGAAACGGGACCCTCCCAAACACATTTTATGAAGCCAACATCACATTAATACCAAAGCCAAATAAAGACAGCTCAAGAAAAGAAAACTAACGCTGGGAGTGGTGGCGCACGCTTTTAATCTCAGCATTTGGGAGGCTGAGACCAGAGGATCTGGGTTCCCGGTCAGCCTCAGCTACCTAGTGAGGCACTCCACAACTTGGTGAGACCCTGTTTCAAAATAAAGAATAAAAAATAGGGCTGGAGGTATAGCTCAGAGGTAGAATATCCCTGAGTTCAATCCCCAGTACCACAAAAAATAAATAAATAAAAAAATAAAGAAAGAAAGAAAAGAAAACTATAGGCCTATATCATTGATGAACTTAGATGCAAACCTGCTAAACAAAATACTAGCAATGCACATTCAAAAACAACCACATCAAGAAAATTATACACTGTGACCAAGTCAGGTTCATCCCAGGGATGCAAGGCTGGCTCAACATACAAAAAACAATCCATGTAATTCACCACATAAACAGAATCAAAGACAAAAATTACATGATCAACTCAATTGATGCTGAAAAAGCATTTGACAAGATCCAACACTCTTTCATGCTAAAAGCACTGCAAAGAATCAGAAATAGGAGGAACATACCTCAACATCATAGAGGCAATATACAATAGACCTACAGCCAATATCATATTAAATGGAGAAAAACTGCAAGAGTTCCCACTAAAAACAGGAACAATATAAGGATGACCATTATCACCTCTTCTGTTCAGCATAGTACTTGAGACTCTAGCCAGAGCAATAAGGCAAGAGAAGGAAATTAAAGGGGTAAAAATAGGGAAAGAAGAACTAAAACTATCCCTTTTTGCAGATGACATGATACTATACTTAGAAGATCCAACAAAGTCAGCCAAAAAACTTATAGAACGGATCAACAAATTCAGCAAAGTGTCTGGATACAAAATCAATCTTCAAAAATCAGAAGCTTTCCTGTATGCCAACCATAAATCCACTGAAAAAGAAATCCAGAAAACAATTCCACTCACAATAGCACCCCCAAAAATAAAATACTTAGGGATAAACCTAACCAAAAAAGTAAAAGACCTATATAAAAAGAAATTGATGAAGACCTTAGAAGATGGAAAGATCTTCCATACTCTTGGATAGGCAGAATAAATATCATCAAAATGGCCATCCTCCCAAAAGTGATCTACAGATTCAACACAATACCCATGAAATTACCAAGCTCACTCCTCACAGACATAGAAAAATCAGTTCTTAAAGTCATTTGGAGCAACAAAAAGCCCAGGATAGAAAGTAGTTCTTAGCAACAAGAACCATGCAGGGGATATCATAATACCTGACTTCAAACTCTACTACAATGCCACAGTAATAAAAACAGCATGGTATTAGCACAAAAACAGACACATAGACCAATGGAGCAGAATAGAAGATTCAGAAACAGACCCATGTGCTTATAGTCAACTGATTTTTGACAAAGGAGCCAAAACATACACTGGAAAAAAGATAGCCTCTTTAACAAATGGTGTTGGCAAAACTGGTTAACCATATGCAAGAAAATGGAAATAAGCCCCACTTTCTCACCCTGCACAAGAGTCAACAAGGTGGATCAAAGACCTGGAAGTCAGGCCAGAGACCTTGCAGCTACTTGAAGAGAGCATAGTCCCAACACTTCAACACATAGGCACAGGTAAAAACTTTCTCAACAAGACCCCAAAAGCACAAGCAACTCAAAGGAAGATAAATACATGGGATTGCATTAAACTGAAGAGCTTCTGCACAGCAAAGGAAACTATCAAAAACCTCAACAGAGAGCCCACAGAGTGGGAGAAAATTTTTACCAGCTACTCTTCTGATAGAGGACTAATATCTAGGATATACAGAGAACTCAAGAAACTCACAGCTAAGAAAACAAATAACCCAATCAAAAAACGGGCAAAGGATCTAAATAGACACTTCACAAAAGAGGAAATACAAATGGCTAATAAATGTTTAAGGAGATATTCTACATCATTAGCAATCAGAGAGATGCAAATCAAACCTACCCTGAGATTTCACCTAATTCCAATCAGAATGGCAATCATCAAGAACACAAACAACAACAAATGCTGGCGAGGGTATGGAGAAGTGGGAACCCTAATACATTGCTGGTGGGATTGCAAATTAGTGCAACCACTTTGGAAAACAATGTGGAGGATCCTCAGATGAGTGGGAATGAATCTACCATATGATCCAGCAATACCACTTCTGGGTATCTACCCAAAAGAATGGAAACCAAACTATCAGACTGACATATGTATATCTATGTTTATAGCTGCACAATTCACAATTGCCACACTATGGAAGCAGCCAAGATGTCCATGGACAGATGAATGGATTACAAAACTATGGGATATGTACACAATGGAATTTTACTCAGCCATAAAGAAGAACAAAATCATGTTATTTGCAGGGAAATGGATGCAACTGGAAAGCATTATGTTATGTGAGATTAGTCAGTCACAAAAAGTAAAAAAATTGTATGTTCTCCCTAATATGTGGAAGCTAGAGAGAAAATGGGACATAAGAGGGACTCCAGATGAAGAAGGAGAAACCTTAGATGAGCAAAGAAGTTGACTTAACTGAAGGTGATGGCGGTGGGGGGGGGGCAACCTAATGGACATGATGGACTTTCACGAACACATCAAAGTCAATCACTAAACTGAACTTGAGAAGGAGGGAGTGGGGTGGGAATTGGGGAAGGGTTAAATGAGAAATGTGTGCATGTATGCCTTTATCAGCTTGTACCTAACAAAGATGCATGATTACAATGCACCAATTAAAAAAATAAAAATTTAAAAAAGCTTCGGCAACTTAGCAAGCCCTTGACAACTTAGTATGATCCTGTTTCAAAATTAAAAAAAAAAAAAAAGTGGGCTGGGGGTGCAGCTCAGAGGTAGACGGTCCCTGGGCTCCATCCCCAGGACACACACACACACACACACACACACACACACACACACACACACACTGATCTAGACTATGTTTTGAGTAGTTCAAAATGAACCCTAAGGCAATGGAAAAAAAAAAAAAAAACAATTGGTGTCTGAGGCTAGCAGAAAGCGGACACAGTCTTAGTTGTTTTTCATTACTCTTGTCACAAAGTCGCTTAAGCAATACATGCTGAAAAACAGAAATGAATGGGCAGAAGAAGAAAGGCGGTGATTAGACAATGCCTGAGGGACTCTGCTGTGGAGACCAGCAAAAACAGGACGGTACCTGGGAAGAAGTACGGGTCAGGGAAGGGAGAGGGCCAGAGAGGGGAGGCTTAGAGTGTGTCTTATGCTGGTGAGACTGGAGAGGTCACCGGAGAGGTCCTTCAGAGGGGGAGGAGGGAAAGCCCGAGGGAGTAGATGAAGGTGGTGGCCATCCGATAGCAGAACATCCAGAAAATTCCATTCTGGCCCACTAGCTCAGCAAAATCAGCCCAGGGAGAGGCCAATGGAAAGCAGGGGTTGCTGGGAGTTTAAGGAGAATGGAGAAGGTATTAGAAGGCCAAGAAGTCTGGAGCAGCAGGACCACTGCGGTATGCTGTGGAAGATATCCTGTCTCACTACAGGTGCCAGCACCATCAACACATGCCTTTGTTTGGTTTTATTTATTTTTTGTTTGTTTGTTTTTGGTACTGGGGATTGAACCCAGGGGCATTCTCCAAGCTATACCCCCAGCCCTATTTTTTTTTTTTTATTTTTTAAACAGTGTCTCGCTAGGTTGATGAGAGTCTCACTACTTGCTGAGGCTGTCCTTGAACCTGCACTCCTCCTGTCTCAGCCTCCCATGCACTGGGATTACAGAGCTGGTTGATTGCTGTCTCTCCTCTCTTTTGCGTGTGGACAGGGAGATTGAAGGTACCCTGGGAGGCGGCCCTCTGGAAGTGTCGGCTTCTCTTCAGTCCCTCAGTGTTTTATCAGGACACAAGAACGTCTTCCAGATGCATCAGAATGCGTGAGCCCCTCGGAAGCCACGAGCCACCCTTATTGGCCTGAGCTGGACTGTGGGTTCTCTGGAGGAATGACTCTCCTTGGCAAGTGCAGAGACGAGATGAAGGGCTCTGTCATTCTCCTCTGAGAGAGTGACGCCAGCTCTTTTCTTTTCCTCTTTTTAATGGGATGGCTCTAAGTGAAGACAGGGCCACACAGCTGGCGGCTGAGTCAGTCCTCTCAGGAGCTGCGTGCATGCTCTGTGGCCCTTTGCAGCTTATGCGCTGATGTCATTACTAGTTCTTATTGCTAGAGAGGTGGATGCAATGGAGAGCGCTTTGGGACTGATTCTAAGTGGACCAGAAAAGGAAGATGAAACCCCAGGAGGGAACAAACACAGCCCAGGAAAGAGAAACTAAAATGGGTACTTAAAATGCTTGGGCAACTTGTAATCCCAGCATTCGGGAGGCTGAGACCGGAGGATGCGGGTTCAAGGCCAGCCTCAGCTACCTAGTGAGGCCCTCCGCAACTTAGTGAGACCCTGTTTCAAAATAAAGAATAAAAAATAGGGCTGCGGGTATAGCTCGGAGGTAGAATGTCCCTGTGTTCAATTCCCAGTACTGAAAAAAAAAAAAAAAAAAAAAAAAAAGCTTGGGCAAGCCGGGTAGCTGAAACCAGAGGATCTGGGTTCACGGCCAGCCTCAGCTACTTGGTGAGGCTTTCCACAACTTAGTGAGACCCTGTTTCAAAATAAAGAATTAAAAAAAAAAATAGGACTGGGGGTGTAACTCAGAGGTAGAATGCCCCTGGGTTCAATCCGGAGTACTAAAAAAAATGTTTGAGCAATACAGTAATACAGTGGCCAATGTAGATGTTATCTCTTGTTCCTTTAAAAATACATGCTATAGCCGGGCGTGGTGGCGCACACTTGTAATCCCAGCATTTGGGAGGCTGAGACCGGAGGATCTGGGTTCGCGGCCAGCCTCAGCTACCTAGTGAGACACTCCGCAACTTAGTGAGACTCGGTTTCAAAAATAAAGAATAAAAAATAGAGCTGGGTATAGCTCGGAGGTAGAATGCCCCTGAGTTCAATCCCCAGTACCACAAAAAAAAAAAAAAAAAAAAAAAAAAACATGCTATAGCTGAGTACAGGAGTGCACGCCTGTAGTCCCAGCTACTACAGAGGCTGAGGTAGGAGGATCACAAGTTTGAGGCCAGTCTGGGCAACTCAGTGAGATCCTGTCTCAAAATAAAAAGGTCTGTGTAGCTCAGTGACAGAGCACTTGCCTAGCATGCACAAGACCTTGAGTACAAAGACAGAGAGAGAGAGAGAGAGAGAGAGAGAGAGAGAGAGAGAGAGAGAGAAAGAGAGAGAAGGAGGGAGGGAGGGAGAGAGAGAGGGAGAGAGGCTGAGAAAGGGAGGAAGGAAAGAAGGAAGGGAGGAGGGAAAGGAAGGAGAGGAGAGGGGAAGGAGAAAAAAAAAGACATAGTGGCACATATTTGTAATCCCAGTACTTGGGAGGCTGAGACAGGAGGATTGCAGGTTCAAGGCCAGCCTGGGCACCTTAGAGAGACCCTGTTTCAAAAGAAAATAAACAAAAAGGGTTGGGTGTAGCTTGGAGGTAGAATCCTTGGGTTCAATCCTCAGTTAAAAAAAAATAAAAAGTCTGAAGTTCCGTAAACCCCCGGCCCATGCACATGATTTCACTATTTCGGCTGCTCCCCCCACTCTGGACCCAGTTGCTAAGCCACACCTTAGATTTGATCCCTCCGCTGGGAACACTCAAGTGTCACACGGGTGCTAAGGACAAGCCAGCTCCACACACCAAGGACCCCCAGGATCCTGCAGACTGTCGGGAAGGGCACTGCCTCCTGGGCTTCTCAGTGTAGAAGAGCAAAATCCATTTTGCAGGCGGAAATCAGAAAACTGACGGAGTTCAGGACATGCTACCTCCAGCTGTGGCACCGTGGCATTTGAGGAAACAGCCGAAGTGCAGTGAGGAGATCTTCCTCTCCTTCCCCTCCCTGCTCCTCAGCAGACCAGAAGACACTGGGTGGGGAAATGCCCTCCTCTACTGCAGGGAGGCAGGACTGGGGGGTCCCTGTGCCCAGTCTCTACCCCGCCCCCCTCTTCAGCAAACCTAGTTTCCCAAATATTTGGGTCTTCATTTTCCAGAACTCCTGTGCCACATAAAATGTATATTGAATAAACTAGTATGTTTTCCTCTTGCTCATCTGTCTTTTGTTCTAGGAGGGCCTCAGCCATGAACCTAGCATGAAATATATGTGTGAAATATATATATGTATGTGTGAAATATATATGTATATACACATACACATGCACATACACATACACATACTACACATACACATACACATGGAGTAGGCCTGGTTTTCAACCTTCCAAAGATTCCTTCCCACTCCGATTTCAGGTCCTATAAATGCACGGGGACTTGGGCCTTCTTGGAGCCTTGAGACTGCGGGCACCCAGGGTGACTGCACGGCGACATGTGCTCAAGCAGAGGAACCTCTGGGTGTGCACGTCCTTCTAGAGGCGTCTGCCAGCTATTGTCCCTCGCTGGACAGTCGCAGCAGTCTTTACCGGCTTCCGTGTCATCCCCGCTGCCCATCTCCACTTCTTCTCCGACCCAGCAAAGGCCCCAGCCGCGCTGCCCTTGCCCGCAGGCCCGCGAGGTTTGCACACAACACACATGCCCTACGTGCACGTTTCCTGGTGCTCAGATGTGACACCGGTTATACGCAACGCAACTGAGAACCACCAAATGTGCTTAAGCTTCAATTCCGTAGTTTGAGGCCTCACAATTTATCTCGGCAGCGGCCAGCGGCTTCGGGGTGAGCTTCCATCCGGGAGAGCACCTGGGCCGAGCGCTGGGGAAGGAAAGCGCTCCCTCTCAACAGCCCCGTGCCGCTCCCCCACCCGCCCGCCGCCTTTCAGAACCAGGCCCGGAATCCTCCCCTTCTTCTGACACTCTTTCTCCTTTAGGGTGGTGGTGTCATGGGATAACACGGTCCCACTCGTGGGTCCTAGGCCTCCGTGATAAAAAGAATTTTAACACGTGCCAGTCAGGAACAAAAGGCAGGTCTTTATTCAGGAAAATCAGGTACTAGGGAAACAGGTAATAGGAGACCTTCCGGACCATGCAGGCAAGGGCGAGAGAGAGCTAAAAAGGAGGAAGGGGCTCCTTTTTTATAAACTTTTAAGAGGGGTGGGCCCAGAAGCAGTATAGACCTCCTCTTTCTTCAGGTATAGGTGGTCGATAGGTGGGCGTTACAGGTCGGATCCTCCTCTTCCTCGGGTTTCCAGATGGATCTGACCTTGGCTGTGAATCTCAGGTGGGGGCAGGGCTTCAGGGGATTAGGGTGTGGGACCTCCTAAGAAACTTCCAAGGGGTGGAGTTAGTTTAAAACGCTCCAGATTTTAAAACTATATTTTTCCTTTTCCTCCCAGTGTCTCCTTCCTACCTAAATTTTATTCTTCCTATTCTACCTCATCAGAAGGGGTTTCTGCACTGCGCAGCGCCAGCCGGGGAAGAGATGGGGAGAGAGTTGCATTTAAACTTTTAGGAGCTGATTCTTCTGCTCTGCGGCGTGGTTCCGGGCGGGGGCGATCTCGGGGCTCCGGGGACGGTGGGGGGAGATCTCGGGGTGCAGGGGAGGGCGAGGCGATCTCGGGGCGTGGAAGAGGACAGGGAGTGATC
>PVLC010021954.1:0-27326 GCA_004027655.1 Graphiurus murinus
AAAAAAAAAAAAAAAAAAAAAAAAAAAGGGCTGGTGCTGTAGCTTGGAGGTCGAATGCCCCCAGGTTCTATCCCTAGTACCGCAAAAAAAAAAAAAAGTTAAAAAAAAATAGGGCTGGGGTGTAGCTTGGAGGTAGAATGCCCCTGGGTTCAATCCTCAGTACCATACACACAAAAAAGTCATACTCTTGGGTTGGGGATGTGGCTCAGTGTAGAGGGCTTGTCTGGCATGCCAGCATCACTCACTCTCACACACACACGGGCGCGCGCACACACACACACACACACACACACACACACACACGAGTGATAGAGTAGAAAGAGCTGATGACTCATGCAGTTTTTCCCATGTGAGACAAGCTACTTTTGATCTTCTTTATCACCAGGATTGGTTCTTTCAATCCCTTCAACTCTTAGAGGCTGCGTCAGTCTGTCAACCCATTCTTTTTTCTTTCTTTCTTTCTTTTTTTTTTTTGCGGTACTGGGGATTGAACTCAGGGGAGTTCTACTTCCGAGTTATACCCCCAGCCCTATTTTTTATTATTTTATTTTGAAACTGAGTCTCACTATGTTGTGGAGTGCCTCACTAGGTAGCTGAGGCTGGCCGCTGTTAGGGGGGGGGTTTGGTGGGTTAGCATAAGTAAGGCCATTTTGTAAAAGCAGCTAATGTTCTAGGTGGAAAAGTACCACCCCACCTGTAAATGACTAAGCCGGTAAACAAAGGACTAGCTGGGTCACAATGTCCCTCTTGAACTCCTGCCCAAGCCTGTATCCTAGAATCGTTTGTTTCAAATCTCTAAACCGCAAAAGGGGACTTTCCACTGTGCACTAGCCAGTCAATGTAAAGATCACGAATCCACCCCCCTTTTGTGTATATAATGTTAATGATCACTAGTTTCGGGGTCTCTGCCGGTCCCGCTGTTGTTTGGGGCATGGCGGGGGCCCAGATTCGAATCTGAAATAAATTTTGTTCGCAACTCCCCGCTGGTCCTTCCGTGAGTTACTCGCTAACAGCCGCGAACCCGGATCCTCCGGTCTCGGCCTCCCAAATGCTAGAACTGGGAAGAAAGGGCTTCCTCCTACTATGTCTCTTCAGGTAAACTATTTAAAGGGCCCAGCTTAATTTTCACAGTGCAGGCAATGAAGAGTGAATCAGGAGCTGATTGGCACTGGAGAATGTGAGAAACAGGGGCTTTCATTTGTAAAATTATTGGTAGTCAAGATTTGGGAAGCAGTCCCATCCTTTCTTCCCTCCCTTTGCCTCGCTGGGGACAGAACCCAGGACCTCATATATGCCAGGCAAGTGCTCTACCACTGAGCAACACTCTCAGTCCCAGAAATCAGACTTTTGAGTGGTTCTCTTCCTTGCCTGAATGGGGTATAGAGTGAAGCTTTTACTCAGAGTTGGCATGGCGGTTTGATCCCCAAACACTTGTGTGTGGAACACATGTTTCACAGCATGGATACAAGGCACGTTCCAGGACAGCAAAACAAAACAGAACACAACAAACAACAAATGGTCTTTGGGAGTCGATTAAAACTGGATGGGTTCCAGGTATCAAGCAATAGACAGAGGGTGAGAGAAAAGAATAAGAGAGGGGACATGAAGTAGTTTGCCCTCAGCATTTGGGAACTCCTGTTATGAATCAGAACAGGCTGCAAGAGACGGTAGAGGCCATACGATCCAAACCCCTCATTTTATTAAAAAATCCATTCTGTTTGTTTTCTTTTTCAGCCTTTTTAAAGGTGAGAACAAGCCACGTGAGAAATGAGGAGGGGGCAGAAGTGAGCAATACATTACACTGGAGTTTCGTTGTATCCTTCTAAAAGTCTTTCACCAGGTTAGCATGGAGGCACATGGTTGTAATCCTAATACTTGGGAGACTGAGACAGGAGAATCATACGTTCGAGGACAGCCTAGCAAAATAGTGAGACCCTGTTTCAAAATAAAAAATAGGGCAGGGAGCCGGGCATGGTGGCGCACGCTTGTAATCCCAGCATTCGGGAGGCTGAGACCGGAGGATCCGGGTTCGCGGCCAGCCTCAGCTACCTAGTGAGGCACTCCGCAACTTAGTGAGACTCGGTTTCAAAATAAAATAATAAAAAAATAGGGCTGGGGGTATAGGTCGGAGGTAGAATGCCCCTGAGTTCAATCCCCAGTACCGAAAAAAAAAAAAAAAGAATAATAAAAAAAAAAAGGCCTGGGGGGTATAGCTTGAAGGTAGAATGCCTCTGAGTTCAATCGCCAGTACCGCAAAAAAAAAAAAAAAAAAATAGGGCAGGGGATGTCGCTCAGAGATAGCATGTCCCTAGGTTCAATCCCCAGTACTACTAAAAGAAAAAAGGAAAAATAAACAACCATCTTTCTGGCTGATGGACAAGCATCCGGGTCACTCGCCTCACTAACCCACGGGCTGCCCTCAGCACCTTTGCCTTCAGCCAGTAGCAGACATGGCCACCAGCTCTTCCGCCAGGACGTGAGGTCAAGGGTGACGCAAGATGGCGGCGCCCAGGAGCGGTTAAGGCGTGAAGCGGACCATGGCGCTGGCGACGCTATCTCGTCTGGGGCGGCGGCCGAGGTGGCCGGGGCCCGGGCGCTGGCACTGGACGCCGGCCGGGCCCTCGCGGAGCCGGCGCGAGGCGGCAGAGGCCGAGGCGGACGCGCCGGTGTTCCAGTATGTGGGCGAGCGCGCGGCCCGCGCCGACCGTATCTTCGTGTGGGGCTTCAGCTTCTCGGGGGCGCTGGGCGTGCCCACCTTCGCCCTGCCTAGCTCCAGGCCCGCGCCCCACCGCGGCTCCCGGCCGCCCCGCAGGATCCAGCCGCTGCCCTACCGCCTGGAGCTGGACCAGAAGGTACGGGCCGCACTCTCCAGCTCTCGAACTCCCTCCCTCCCTAGCGCCCTCGCGCCCTGGCGTCTCTGGGTGGCTCAGGGTGATCCGGGAGGATGACGCTCGCGCTGGCTGCAAGTCCGGGAGGGAAAGGCCTCTGGGGCGGCTGCTGACATTGATGGGGTGACAAACGTGCCCGGTGTTGTGCTCCGCCTACCTCATTTGCTCAGCACCGGTGAGTCGGGGGGTGTCACCTCCAGTTTCCCGGGAGGAAAGCGAGGCCCAGAGAGGTTAAGGCTGGTGGGTCCTCAGCCTCGAGCTGTGTATACAATGGTATTTGCCCTCGAGCTGGTCCGATTCCTTAAGTTCTGATCAAATTCAAAAGGTCCAGGAAACCGGGGGCGGGCCAGATTGAGGGTCGCCTCGTTAAACCGGGCGTTAACCGGAACGAGAGGAAGGATGGGAGGTCTAAGCGAGCTAGAGAGTTGCACTAGTGGGCTCTGAATGAGCTCAGATTTGAAAGGTCCACAGCAGGGGGACAGCCATCCAGGACTACTTGGTCTTGGAAGCCAACACTCAGAAGAGCAACAATGGATACTGAGGGTTGTTCTTGCTTGGGTATGGTTGTGAAAATCTTGGTGGACCATGACAAAGGTGCATGCTTGTCCAGTTGGTCTTCTGACTTCTCTCCCTAGGGGAGGTCAAGAAAAATGGAATTTAAGTTCTAGACGAATGAAAGGTTGAGTTGACTTTTTTATTTTTATTTATTTTTTAGTACTGGGGATTGAATCCAGGAACACTCTACCATTGAGCTACATTGCCAGTCCTTTTTATTTTGAGACAGGGTCTCCCTAAGTTGCCCAGGTTGGCCTCAAATTTGCCATATGATTTGGTAAATAACTTGTCATTGATTGCTGAAACAACTGGACAGAAAGTCAGTTAACACTTTATGGGAACTCTTTTTCAGATTTCCTCTGCTGCCTGTGGCTATGGATTCACACTACTGTCCTCTAAAACCAAGGATGTTACAAAAGTTTGGGGTATGGGTCTCAACAAAGATTCTCAACTTGGATTTCACAGGAGCCGGAAGGATAAAGGTGAGCATCCTCACGGCAGCATCTCTGCTGCAGGAGATCTCACATAACCATGTAAATCAAACCAGAACAACAAAAAAAATAGAGCCTTGAAGAGATGCTGTTTGGGACATCTGGACTAGATTATTTTGCAGCTTTTTGAACCTTTAGGCAAAAGGGCAAGCATCTGGTATTTGCTAAGTATAGAACTTCCTATTTGACCCAAAGTACTCTACAGTGCCTAGAATATGATTTTGGGGAAAATGCAATGAAATTCTTAAAATGGAGGCTTTATTCCAGTGTTTGAGACTTCAGTTGTGAAAATGTTAGAAAAAATTTATAATACCATTTTGAAAAGTAGACATTTGCCTAATAATATTATAAGAACAATAGAAGGGTTATTCTCTTTTGAACAGCCCCATCAGGGGCTGTTTTTGTCTTCTATCTTTCCCTGACTTAAACTTTCAAAAGCTGAGTGTGGTGGCACATGCTTATAATCCCAGTACTTGGGAGGCTGAGACAGGAGGATCCTGTCTGAGACATGAGGCCCTTCCTCAGCAACTTAGACTTTGTTTCACAATAAAGAATAAAAAATAGCCGGCGTGGTGGCGCACACTTCTAATCCCAGCATTCGGGAGGCTGACACCGGAGGATCCGGGTTCGAGGCCAGCCTCAGCTACCTAGTGAGGCACTCTACAACTTAGTGAGACTCGGTTTCAAAATAAAGAATAAAAAATAGGACTGGGGGTATAGCTTGGAGGTAGAATGCCCCTGAGTTCAACTCTCAGTACCAAAAAAAAAGAATAAAAAATAGGGCTGGGGTGTAGCTCAGAGGTAGAATGCCCCTGGGTTCAACCCCTCGTAGCACAAAAATAAATTAAAAAAAAAAAAAGTAAATTAAAAAATAGGGCTGGGGGTGTAGCTTGGAGGTAGAATGCCCCTGGGTTCAATCCCCAGTACCGCAAAAAAAAAAAAAAAGGACTGGCTGGTTAGTTCAGTTGGTTAGGGCAGGGTTCAATCCCCAGTACCGCAAAAAAAAAAAAAAAAAGGACTGGCTGGTTAGTTCAGTTGGTTAGGGCATGGTGCTAATGAAAAAAAAAAAAAAAATCGAATTTTTTTTTTTTTTTGGTGGTGGTGGGGATTGAACCCAGGGCATTCTACCTTCAAGCTATACCCCCAGTCCTATTTTATTTTTTATTTGGAAACAGATCTTGCTAAGTTGATGCGAGCTTCACTGAATTGTTGAGGCTAGTTTTGAACTTGTGATCCTTCTGTTTTAGCCTCACAAGTACCAAGATTCCAGGCATGTGCCACTGCACCCGGCTTAGAAAATATTTTTAATATAAGTAGACCATGAAGTTTAAATGAGATGATATATAACAATTTTATTCTCAAAATAAGGAGGAAGCCGGGTGTGGTATCACACGCTTGTAATCCCAGTACTTGGGAGGCTGAAACAGGAGGATTGCAGGTTTGTGGCCAACCTCAGCTACTTAGTGAGGCCCTCTGCAACTTATTGAGACCCTGTTTCAAAATAAAAAGAATACAGAATAGGGCTGGGGGTGTAGTTCGGAGATAGAATGCCCGTGGGTTCAATCCCCAGTACTGCAAAAAAAAAAGGAGGAAATTACCCAAAAACCTATTACACAAATCTTTTGCTTTTTTCTTCTCTTGTTCATTTGCAAATATGTTTTTGCATAATTATAGCATAGCATGTGTGTATAAATATATATATATATATATATATATATATATATATATATATATATATATATATATATAATTTTTTTTTTTTTTTGCGGTACTGGGGATTGAACTCAGGGGCGTTCTACCTCCGAGCTATTCCCTCAAGCCCTACTTTTTATTCTTTATTTTGAAATCGAGTCTCGCTAAGTTGCGGAGTGCCTCACTAGGTAGCTAAGGCTGGCCGAGAACCCGGATTCTCTAGTCTCAGCCTCCTGAATGCTGGGATTACAAGTGTGCGCCACCACGCCCAGCTGTATATATTTTTTCATTTACTTCTATGTGGCACTGAGGATTGAACTGAGGGGGGTTCTACCACTAAGCTACAGCCCCAGCTCTTTTTTTTGTTGTTGTACTGGGGATTGAACCTAAGGGCATTCTACCTCCAAGCTACACCTCCAGCCCCAGTTTTATTCTTTATTTTGAAATAGGATCTCACTAAGTTGTGGAGGACCTCCCTAAGTAGCTGAGGCTGGCCATGAACCTGCGATCCTCCTATCTCAGCCTCTCAAGTACTGAGATTACAAGTGTGCGCCAGCATGCCCAGCTTATTTTTTATTTTTGAAACAGCCTCTTGCTAAGCTATTATCTTAGCTTCCTAAGCACTGGGATTATGGGGGCGTGCCACCATGCCTGACTTTTTTCACTAAATTTTTATCACAGATGTCTTTATTAGCTGTAAGATGCTATATTATACTTTGTTTTGTGTGTGTGTATGTGTGGCGCTGGGGATTGAACTCAGGGCCTTGCATGCGCTATGCAAGGCTCTACCACTGAGCTACATTCCCAGCCCTTTTATTTTTTATTTTGAGACACAGTCTTACTAAATTGCTTAGGCTGGCCTTGAATTTGTGATCTTCTTGCCTCAGCCTCCTGAGTAACTGGAATTACAAGCATGCACCCCTGCACTTGGCTTGCATTGGTTTTTTTTGTTGTGGTGGTGGTGGTGGTAGTACTAAGGATTGAACCTAGACATAGTCTACCTCCAAGCTACACCCCCAGCCTTTTATTTTTTTTTTTTTTGCGGTACTGGGGATTGAACTCAGAGGCATTCTACCTCCGAGCTATACCCCCAGCCCTATTTTTTATTCTTTATTTTGAAACCGGGTCTCACTACGTTGCGGAGTGCCTCACTTAGGTAGCTGAGGCTGGCCGCGAACCCGGATCCTCCGGTCTCAGCCTCCCAAATGCTGGGATTACAAGCGTGCGCCACCACGCCCGGCTTATTTTTTGTTTTGAAGTAGGGTCTTGCTAAGTTGCTGTGGCTATCCTTGAACCTTTGATCCTCCTGTTTCAGCCTCCCAAGAACTGGGATTACAGGCATTTGCCACTATGCTTGACCTTTCATTGTATTTTTAAGTACCTTTTATAGGAACAATTTTAGATGTACACAGAAGCAGACAGAAGAGTGTGATGCAAGCCGGGCATGGTGGTGCATGCTTGTAATCCCAGTACTTGGGAGGCTGAGACAGGAGGATCTGGGTTTGTGGCCAGTCTCAGCTACTTAGTGAGGCCCTCTGCAACTTAGTGAGACCCTGTTACAAAATAAATAATAAAAATAGGACCGGGGATGTAGCTTGGAGGTAGAATGCCCCTGGGTTCAATCCCCAGTACCGCAAAAAAAAAAAAAAAAAAAAAAAAAGAAGGCTAAATGTAGATGGATGTGGTGGCACACGCCCGTAATCCCAGTACTTGGGAGGCTGAGACAGGCGGATCGCCCTGGTTTGAGAGAAGCTTCAGCAGCTTAGGGACACACACACACACACACACACACACACAGAGAAAATACTAAGCTTTACTGTTGAGTAAATCAGCTTGTGCCATGGAGGCAGTGTAGGCCGTGGGTTGGGAATTAGGCTTCTCGTCCTTGCTCTGCTTCTAATGTATGTGCCTTGAGAAGTCATTCCTATTTCTTTTTTTTTTTTTTTTTTTTTTCGTTACTGGGGATTGAACTCAGAGGCATTCTACCTCCGAGCTATACCCCCAGCCCTATTTTTTTATTCTTTATTTTGAAACCGAGTCTCACTAAGTTGCAGAGTGCCTCACTAGGTAGCTGAGGCTGGCCGCGAACCCGGATCCTCCGGTCTCAGCCTCCCGAATGCTGGGATTACAAGCGTGCGCCACCACGCCCGGCTCGAGAAGTCATTCCTATTTCTGATCCTCTTTCTTTGTATGTAAAAAGTGGGGTTTGGCTAGTATGATTTCTACTCTTAGAAATGCTGTGACTCTCAATCATTGCATCGTGCTATGACCTTGGTGTTCTTGTTCAGCTAGGGGCTATGAGTATGTTTTGGAGCCCTCGCCTGTCCCGCTGCCTCTAGACAGACCTCAGGAGACGCGGGTGCTACAGGTGTCCTGTGGGAGAGCGCACTCTCTTGTCCTGACAGACAGTGAAGGAGGTGAGTTGTTGTGGGTTGAGGAGAAGTGGGGGCCTGTTTTACCGTGAGCCACAGCCTTGCTGCTGGGCCGGACTCACTTGTTTAGTTGAGCCACATCTAATTAGTAAAACTTGACATTTCTAAGCAGATCAGCAGAATTGCTCGAAAGAGTTGGACAGAACTTGCTAACTCTTGCATTCTCCGTTCTCTGGTTCTTGGAGAATCCCAGGTAGTTATAAATGTCACGGTGCATGCAAGGCAGCCTTATCAAGACCTCCTGCTCCCTTTGCCAGGAAGTCACCAAGCCGGGCTGTGTGCTATGGAGAGCAGCCCATTTGCTGGCACTCCTCCCTAGTGCTGGGAGCCCTCGGGGGCCAGGCCCCTATGCCATGAGGCCCCTCTCTGCAGAGGGCTTGTTTCCAGGGCCAAAGTGGCAGCGTTTTTCACATTTCATTTTCTGGCTAAGTGTGCCTGATGGGAAAAAGCAAAGGTGGTGTTCAGGAGGCCTTTCAAGAGGGGATTTAGTCACAGGCAACCTAGTGGCAGGTACAGGGAGTGGGATATTTGCTTCCTAGTGTGAAATTCCCAGAAGGCAGGACTAGGGCCCACCTACACACCTGCAGGTGTGTCTGCAGAGGCTGAGAATGTTGGAAAAGGTGGCACTTAACGTGAGTGGTGGGGGAGGACCACGTTTGAGATCCTCACTGTCCTGACGGTGTAGGACCTGAAGAACTGATTTAATTGGTGTTATTCTTTAGTCTTCAGCATGGGAAACAATTCTTACGGGCAGTGTGGACGGAAGGTAGTTGAGAATGAAATTTACAGGTAAGTTCCCTAAAGCTTCCACCTTCCCTCCTAGACCGTGTGAAGCACTAGCTTCTGAGTGATGGCCGTGCTGTAGATCCACAGAGTGAAAGACAAGGTTCCTCATGCTTTTGAGGGCACCATGGGAGCTCAGCAGAAGGCCTTGGGGAGTGTGTTCTGTTGTGGGGTGAGCCCCAACATTAGCATGGTGGGAGCGGAGGGCAGATGAACACTGGTTGTGATATGTAGAACTTCTTTGAATTAATTTTTGTTAACTTTTTTACTTTACTAAGTTGATTAACTTAAAAATTCCCCAGCCGGGCGTGGTGGCACATGCTTATAATCCCAGCATTTGGGAAGCTGAGACCAGAGGATCCGGGTTTGTAGCCAGCCTCAGCTACCTAGTGAGGCATTCCAAAACTTTGTGAGACCCAGTTTAAAAAAATAAAGAATAAAAAATAAGGCTGGGGGTATAGCTCAGAGGTAAAATGCCCCGGAATTCAATCCCCAGTACCACAAAAAAAAAAAAAAAATTCCCCTTCATTTCAGACTTTTCATTTTGGTGTTTAGAAAATTTCCTTTTAAGCTGGGCATAGTGGCACATGCCTGTTATCCCAGTACTTAGGAGGCTGAGACAGGAGGATTGCAGGTTTTTTTTTTTTTTTTGCGGTACTGGGGATTGAACTCAGAGGCATTCTACCTCTGAGCTATACCCCCAGACCTATTTTTTATTCTTTATTTTGAAACAAGGTCTCACTAAGTTGCAGAGTGCCTCACTAGGTAGCTGAGGCTGGCCGCGAACCCGGATCCTCCAGTCTCAGCCTCCCAAATGCTGGGATTACAAACATGTGCCACCACGCCTGGCTAGGATTGCAGGTTTGAGGACAGCCTCAGCAAATAATGAGACTCATCAATCTAGCAAGACCATTTCCAAATAAGAAATAAAATTGGGCTTGGGGTGTATCTCGAAGTCAGGATGCCTCTGAGTTCACTCCTTGGTACCACCAAAAAAAAAAAAAAAAAAAAATTCCCTCTATCTGGGACAGCCTCAGCAAGCAGTGAGACTTTTATCAACCTAGTGAGACCTTGTTTCAGAAAAAAAAAAAAAAAAAGAATACAGGGCTGGGGTGTAGCTTGGAGGTGGAATGCCTCTGGGTTCAGTCTCTAGTATCACACAAAAAAATCCCTCTAGCTGGGAAATGCATACCTATATTCCCAGTACTTGAGAGGCTGAGACAGGATGATTGAAGGGTTGAGGATGGCCTCAGCATTGTAGTTAGACTCCCAGCAGTCTAATGAGACTGTTTCGAAACCAACAACAAAAAGGGCTGGAGGTGTAGCCCGAAAGTAGAATGCCTCTGGGTTCAATCCCTAGTACCATAGGGAAAAAAGAGTTTCTCTCTAATTCTTCGGATTATGCTTATGGCCTAAATGCCAATCTGGCTGTACATAAAAATCACTTTCAAGCCGGGCGTGGTGGCGCACGCTTGTAATCCCAGCATTTGGGAGGCTGAGACCGGAGGATCCGGGTTCGTGGCCAGCCTCAGCTACCTAGTGAGGCACTCCGCAACTTAGTGAGACTTGGTTTCAAAATAAAGAATAAAAAATAGGGCTGGGGGTATAGCTCGGAGGTAGAATGCCCCTGAGTTCAATCCCCAGTACCGCAAAAAAAAAAAAAAAAAAAAAAAAAAATCACTTTCAGTTTTATTTCGTTGTGTTTTTATGCCCAGGCCTACTTCCACTTTATAGTTGACCTTGAGGGTTGCTCTCACAGTTACTTTGCCTATGGGATGGACCACCAGTTAGGGGTTACGAGTGGCGTCTGGAATGCACAGTGCTTAATGACCCTGTCTCTTCTCCCCACTTTACTCTCAACTTAGTGAAAGTCACAAAGTCCACAAGATGCAGGACTTCGATGGACAGGTGGTCCAGGTAAGAGACATCGACTAAGAACTACTCCTGTCCCTGGGATTTTTTTTTTTTTGCGGTACTGGGAATTGAACTCAGGGGCATTCTACCTCCGAGGTATACCCCCAGCCCTATTTTTTTATTCTTTATTTTGAAACAGGGTATCACTAAGTTGCGGAGGGCCTCACTAGGTAGCTGAGGCTGGCTGAGAACCCGGATCCTCCGGTCTCAGCCTCCCGAATGCTGGGATTACAAGCGTGCACCACCACGCCCGGCTCCTGGGATGCTTTTGAAAGGTTGAGAGCTGGGTGGGCTGATAACAAATTTGTTAGGGGAATTTTCTGAATTAATGAATTATTTTCATAAAAATTACTGATCTGCCTACTATAGGCGAGGATTTATGCTATATCCTAGGGATACAGATTTAGTAAGATTTAAGGAGGGTCAGAGAATGCTGTAGTGGGAGCCCAGATTAGCAGCCCAGCAGTGTCTCCTGTAGTCGGTGCTGTGGTGTTCCAGGCCCACCGCCCCTTGCTCACCATTGCAGTTCCATCTGTGGGCAGTGCCTCACATGTGGCACGCCAGTGTTCATAGGAAGTGCTGTGGGAGCACCAAGAGGGCATTGTTAAGTCCAGCAGCAAGGTGAGAGGGGAGGAAGGACCTTACTGAGGAGGAGGAGGCCAAGGCTTGGGAATTCACTGGTTAGGCCAGGACTTGTGGTGGGAAATGTTTCCTGGCAGGAGGGGAGGAAGCAGCCGGGAGGCTTCTGTGAATTTCGAGTGTGCCGTGTGGCCTGGGCCTGTGTTCTCGGGGGTGTCGGGGATGGGCATGTGAAGTAGTCTGCAGGGGCTTGTGCATGTGCTGAGGAGTTGCTGAGACTTTTTTAGGGTTTACTTTTGCAGTTGGGCTGTTGAAGGTTGTAAGCAGGGGGATGATGTAGCTCAGTGGTAAGCACTTGCTTAGCATGCCCTGCACCCTGGGTTCAATCTCCAGAACACCCCGTCTCCCCCCCCCCCCAAAAAAAAAAAAAGTTCTCAGGGCAGGTGACAGCCAAATCATTATCCACAGGTGACTTTGGAGTAGGGTTGGAGGAGGTGAGAAGACCAGTTGGGAAGTCATGGGGAGAAGAGGCAGGTGGGAGAGACGTGTAAGAAGTGGTGGGATTTGGGGTTGATTACTTGAGTCAAGTGTGAGTCAGTAAGCACCTGAGAGGTGCTGATGTTCTTAAACTGGAGGGAGTGTCCCAGAGGAGGAGTCGGCTTGGGCTGGGCTTGAGGTGGGTGGAAGGGAAAGGGAGGGGGCGGTAGAATATGAATTTGGTTATAAGGTTGCAGTAAAATGCAGCTTTTACATGGTTCAGAGTCATGTGGAGGTGAGTTCAAGTCTCTGCTCCTCCACTTACTGGCTGTGCAATTTTGGGTCAGTTACCAAACTTCTCTGAGATTGTTTCTAGGTGGTCTTGGTTACCAACTCAGCACAGTGCTTTTCATTAGGTGGTTAGAAAAATAAGTCTGGGTGCTGGGGACGTGGCTCAGTGGTAGAACACTTGCTTACCACGTGTGAGTCCCTGGGTTCAATCCCTGGCACTGCAAAAATAAAATAAAAAGTAGAAAAATAAGTCGAGGACTCACTGTTCTTGTTGAGACTGGAGATAACAGTATAGAGGTGCAGATGAGTCTCCGGGATGGAGGCGTTCTCTCAGGGAAATTCGTAGAGTGAGGAAGAGGACAAAAGACAGACCTCAAAAAGACTCCAGCAGGGAAGGGGATGAAGTAGAGGCAGAGCCTGAGCTCATGGCCAGGAGCAGACAGGAGAACAGGTGTAGTGCGGGGGAGCCGGGTAGATGGAAGAGCTCTTGGGCTTGCTCCTTAGCACATCTGCACTTAACAAGAGCAGTTTCAGCCAGAAGAGGTGGCGCACATTTGTAAACCCAGTACTTGGGAGGCTGGGACAGGAAGATTGCAGGTTCGAAGCCAGCCTTAGCAACTTAGGCTCTCACCAATTTAGTGAGACCCTGTTTCCAAATAAGAAGTAAAATAGATTGGGGGTGTAGCCTGGAGGTAGAAGGCTCCTGGGTTCCATCCCCAGTACCACAAAAAACAAACAAACAACAAAATAGTTTCAGTGGAGAAGAGCTCAGCTAGGCTGCGGTGGGTTCAGAAAGAGTGAGATGCAGAGGCACCTTGAGGGGCCCTCTGGGATCTGTCCCTCCTGCCTCAGGTGCTGCTGCTTTGGTTCGGTTGACTGGGACACAAGGGTCATAAGTCTTTCTTCTCACCAACCTCACCTCTGTTTGTCTGCCAGGTCGAGTGTGGTCAGGACCATAGCCTGTTCCTCACAGATGAAGGAGAAGTCTATTCTTGTGGCTGGGGTGCCGATGGGCAGACAGGTAGTGTACTTGTCACCATTGGGGACACTGCAGTTTCTAGACCTGTGTGATACCAAACTTGAGCTGTACGGCTTTCATGATCTAGAACCCTCCTTCCTTGATGTGGCTCTTACCTCTCATCACCTCTGGGCAGTGCAATCTTTTGCATTCCTTCCCGTCCCCCTCCCCGCTGGCCTCCATAGGAATGAACCCAGGAAGCGCTGGTGCAGTTTCAGCCACTCCTCTGCAGACTTGGGCCTCTATTAACCACAGCGCCTGAGGTCTGGAGGGGTCCTTGCTGGTCTGTTAGTTGTGCTCATGCACAGTGGCATCTTGGCATTTATGCATTCAGTAATCTTCTGTTGTAAACTCATTTTTTTTGTTGTTTTGTGGTATTGGGGATTGAACTCAGAGGCATTCTACCTCTGAGCTATACCCATCTCCCTATTTTATCTTTTATTTGAAACAGGGTCTCACTAAGTTACAGAGGGCCTTGCTAAGTTGCTGGGGTTGGCCACAAACCTGCGGTCCTCCTGTCTCAGCCTCCCAAGTACTGGGATTACAGGTGGCACCTAGCTATGAACTCATTTCTTTTTTTTTTTTTTTTGGTGACACTGGGGATTGAACCCAGGGGCATTCTACCCCTGAGCTGTACTCCCAGACCTATTTTATTCCTTTTTTTTTTTAATTTTTTTTTTTTTTTGCGGTACTGGGGATTGAACTCAGGGACATTCTACCTCCGAGCTACACCCCCAGCCCTATTTTTTATTCTTTATTTTGAAACTGAGTCTCACTAAGTTGCAGAGTGCCTCACTAGGTAGCTGAGGCTGGCCGCGAACCCGGATCCTCTGGTCTCAGCCTCCCGAATGCTGGGATTACAAGCGTGTGCCACCACGCCCAGCTCTTATTCCTTATTTTGAAACAGGGTCTCACTAAGTTATGGAAAGCCTCACTAAGTAACTGAGGCTGGCCGAGAACCCATGATCCTCCTATTCACTCCAAGTACTAGGATTACAAGCGTGCGCCACCACGCCTGGCATGAACTCATATTTCATTGAGTCTAATTTGTGTAAACCCTAAGGACCTAAGTTGGAGATTTTTCCTCCAGAGAGGATTTGGATTTGCTCTTGCTTGTTGCTGAGGGATGCTACCAACCTGATGCTGCTGCAGCCCCCTTTGAGGAAGCCTGGTTAAAGCAGGGGTTTGTGGCTCAGTGTTCTGCTTTGGTCTGCTGCCCAAGGATGACTCCCAGTGCAATCCAGATATTGACTTTGGTCCTTTGACTAAATCCTATGCTGGCCTCAAACTCCTGGGCTCAAATGGCCTACTCTGTCAGTCTTTTTTTGTGTGTGTGGTACTGGGGATTGAACTCAGGGGCTATACCCCAGCCCTATTTTTTATTCTTTATTTTGAAACAGGGTCTCACTAAGTTGCAAAGTGCCTCACTAGGTAGCTGAGGCTGGCCGCGAACCCAGATCCTCTGGTCTCAGCCTCCCAAATGCTGGGATTACAAGCGTGCGGCACCATGCCTGGCTCTGTCAGTCTTCCTAGTAGCTGGGTATATGGGCATGCTCCACTTGTATCAGGCTCGCTCCTTCCTTCCTTCCTTCCTTCCTTCCTTCCTTCCTTCCTTCCTTCCTTCCTTCCTTCCTTCCCTTTGTGGTACTGGGGATGGAACCCAGGGGCATTCTACCTGCAAGCTATACCCCTAGCCCTATATTTTTATTCTTATTTTGAAATAGGATCTCACTAAGTTGTGGAGGGCCTCACAAATTGCTGAGGCTGGCTGCGAACTGGAATCCTCCAGTCTCAGCCTTTCAAGTACTAGGACTGCAAGTGTGCACCACCATGCCTGGCTCGCTCCTTTATTTTTTTATTTTTATTTTTTTTGCGGTACTAGGGATTGAACCCAGGAGCGTTCTACCTCTGAGCTATACCCCCGTCCTGATTTTTTATTCTTTATTTTGAAACAGGGTCTCACTAACTTGCGGAGGGCCTCACTAAGTACCTGAGACTGGCCACAAACCCAGATCCTCCTGTCTCAGCCTCCCAAGTACTGGGATTACAA
Source organism: Graphiurus murinus (assembly GCA_004027655.1). NCBI lineage: Eukaryota > Metazoa > Chordata > Mammalia > Rodentia > Gliridae > Graphiurus > Graphiurus murinus. The sequence goes on from PVLC010021954.1 coordinate 15,171, forward strand.
GCGTGCGCCACCATGCCTGGCTTTGCTCTTTTATTTTCTAACAAACCTTACAGTGTATTAGAAATTGCTTGTTTTGCTGGGCGTGGTGGCTCACGCCTCTAATCCTAGTACTTGAGAGACTGAGACAAGAGGATCACAGGTTTGAGACCAGACTCAGCAACTTAGCAAGACTCTATTTCAAAATTTAAATAAAGCCGGGCGTGGTGGCGCACGCTTGTAATCCCAGCATTCGGGAGGCTGAGACCGGAGGATCCGGGTTCGTGGCCAGCCTCAGCTACCTAGTGAGGCACTCCGCAACTCAGTGAGACCCTGTTTCAAAATAAAGAATAAAAAGGGGCTGGGGGTGTAGCTCGGAGGTAGAATGCCCCTGAGTTCAATCCCCAGTACCACAAAAAAAAAAAAAAAAAATTTAAATAAATAAAAAGGGTGTGGTGGTGCACGCTGGTAATCCTAGTACTTGGGAGGCTAAGACAGGAGGATCATAGGTTCAACAATAGCCTCAGCAACTTAGGCCCTCTACAACTTAGTGAGACCCTGTTTCAAAATAAAAAATACCCGGGCGTGGTGACGCACGCTTGTAATCCCAGCATTCGGGAGGCTGAGACCAGAGGATCTGGGTTGGAGGCCAGCCTCAGCTACTTAGTGAGGCCCTCTGCAACTTAGTGAGACCCTGTTTCAAAATACAGAATAGGCCGGGTGTGGTGGCACACGCTTGTAATCCCAGCATTCAGGAGGCTGAGACCAGAGGATCTGGGTTCGAGGCCAGCCTCAGCTACTTAGTGAGGCCCTCTGCAACTCAGTGAGACCCTGTTTCAAAATACAGAATAGGCCGGGTGTGGTGGCACACGCTTGTAATCCCAGCATTCGGGAGGCTGAGACTGGAGGATCCGGGTTCTTGGCCAGCCTCAGCTACCTAGTGAGGCAGTCCGCAACTTAGTGAGACTCGGTTTCAAAATAAAGAATAAAAAATAGGCCTAGGGGTGTAGCTCGGAGGTAGAATGCCCCTGAGTTCAATCCCCAGTACCGCAAAAAACAAAAAAAAATCAAAATACAGAATAGAAATAGGGTTGGGGTGTAGCTCGGAGGTAGAATGCCCCTATTTTCAATCTCCAGTACCACAAAAAAAAAAAAAAAATTGAGACAGGATCTCAGTAAATTGCTCAGGTTGGCTTTGAATTGGCATCCTCCTGCCTTAGCTTTCTGAGAGTGGGGATTATAGGCCTGTGCTATCAGGTTCAGTGCTCATTTTGGAAAAATTTCTAATTTGATTCAGACCTAAACTATTCCAAGAGTTTTAAAAATATACCAATTACGCCAGGCATGGTGGCACACGCTTGTAATCCCAGTACTTGGGAGACTGAGAAGGGGGACTGTGGGTTTGTGGCCAGCCTCAGCTGCTCAGGCCCTCTGCAACTTAGTGAGACCCTATTTCAAAATAAAGAATAAAAATACGACTAGGGCCGGGCGTGGTGGCGCACGCTTGTATTTCTTCTTTTTTTTTTTTTGCGGTACTGGGGATTGAACTCAGGGGCATTCTACCTCCGAGCTATACCTCCAGCCCTATTTTTTATTCTTTATTTTGAAACCGGGTCTCACTAAGTTGAGGAGGGCCTCACTAGGTAGCTGAGGCTGGCCGCGAACCCAGATCCTCCGGTCTCAGCCTCCCAAATGCTGGGATTACAAGCGTGCGCCACCACGCCCAGCTTGGCGCACGCTTGTAATCCCAGCATTCGGGAGGCTGAGACCAGAGGATCCGGGTTCGCGGCCAGCCTCAGCTACCTAGTGAGGCACTCTGCAACTTAGTGAGACTCGGTTTCAAAATAAAGAATAAAAAATAGGGCTGGGGATGTAGCTTGAAGGTAGACTGCCCCTGAGTTCAATCCCCAGTACCTTAAAAAAAAAAAAAAAAAAATACGACTAGGGATCTAGCTTGGAGGTAGAATGCCCCTGGGTTCAATCCCTAATACCACAAAACAACAACAAAGAATTATGATGTCCTTCCTCCTGTGAAAACACTCAGCGAAGGAAGGTGTGTGAGCATGCAGAGGGCCAGCTCAGGATGTCTGAGCCGATGTTGTCAAGTGCTTAAGACTGTGCTTGGCATAGTGTAGGTCTATGTAAGTTTGGGAGAAGGGTGAAGAATCAAAAGTAAGTGTTTTTTACCATGCCAGGTCTGGGTCACTACAACATCACCAGCAAGCCCACCAAGCTGGCCGGAGACCTCTCGGGAGTGAAAGTGGTCCAGGTCACCACCTACGGTGACTGCTGCCTGGCTGTGTCGGCTGATGGAGGCCTCTTTGGGTGGGGAAACTCTGAGTATCTGCAGCTGGCCTCTGTCACTGAGTCCACACAGGTATGAGGTCACTTGCAGCTTGGTGCTGAGAGGTTTGGAAGTAACAAGTGCTAACGGGTTCTTCTTCAAATTGGGGTGTACCAGTGCTGTTCAGGGCTGTTGGGAAACTGCTTCTTCCTGGCCATCTTCTTAGAGCCTGGAAAGAAGTGGAGGTTCAGAAGCCCTTGTGATTGGTACTTAGATGAGCTGGCCTTGATTTAGGTTAGCAGTTTAGGTATGTCTCTCTACCCCGTTTCTTTAGGGATATGAAACAGTTTACATAAGTCTCTGTGGTGACCAAGTATGCATTTTTGTGTGTGTGTGCTACTGGAAATTGAACCCTAAGGCTGGCTGTGAACCCAGATCCTCCAGTCTCAGCTTCCTGGCTCTCAGTATGTCTAAAACATATGGACTGTTTAAGAAACATACTATGAAGTTGGGCGTGGTGGCGCATGCTTGTAATCCCAGCATTTGGGAGGCTGAGACTGGAGGATCCGGGCTCAGGGCCAGCCTCACTACCTAGTGAGAAACTCCACAACTAAGTGAGACCCAGTTTCAAAATAAAGAATAAAAAAACAGGGCTGGGGCTGTAGCTTGGAGGTAGAATGCCCCCAGGTTCCATCCCCAGTACTGCAAAAAAAAAAAAATACTATGTTTGTTAGATCAAATTTTTGACAACATACAGAGGATTTTCAACATTTCTCTGTATTTAAATTTTCTCCGTATTCTCCCTTTAGAAGAGTTTATACCCATGGCTTCAATGCCCATCTATATACGAGTAACTCTCCAACTTGCATTACAGTCCCTGATGGCTCTTAGGAGTTCTGGCCATCTGTGAGTGAGTGCCCCTTGACCTTCCCATTTGTCTGTCTCTAGGTGTTGCAGGGTCCTCCTTCAAAGGGAGCTCTTGCTCCACAATGTCCCTCTCTGTGGTTACTCACGTTCACTCATGTTCTACTCCAGCGATCATGTCTCTGTGCTGCTTGCTGATTTCTCTCTGTGCTTAGGATCAGGACCAAACCCCACTCTACAACTCCCTGAGTGATCTGGCCTCTCTCTCTGGCATCTTGGACTGTGTTCCTCCTGGTTCTCCTGTTTTACTGCCCTGACCTCCTTCAGCACTTCGAATGGGCTAAGGCTGCCTCCCTTCCTCTGCATGGGCCGTCTCCTCCCCGGGAGGGTGCTCTCCTTACCCTGTGCCTGGTTAGCTCATCTTTATTCTTCAGGTCTCAGGAAAAGTGACACCTTCCCTCACTGTTCCTCCCCCAGGTCAGGTCAGGTCAGGCTCTCGGTCATAAACTCTCAGAGACCCCTGGACTTTGTTCATTCCATGTAACACAAATACAACGGGCTGTAACTTGATGTTCATTTTTTTTTTTTTTTTTTTTTGCAGTGCTGGGGATTGAACCCAGGGGCATTCTACCTCTGAGTTACACCCCTAGCCCTATTTTTTTTTTTGCAGTACTGGGGATTGAACTCAGAGGCATTCTACCTCCGAGCTATACCCCCAGCCCTATTTTTTATTCTTTATTTTGAAACAGGGTCTCACTAAGTTGCGGAGTACCGCACTAGGTAGCTGAGGCTGGCTGCAAACCCGGATCCTCTGGTCTCAGCCTCCCAAATGCTGGGATTACAAGCGTGCGCCACCACGCCCGGCTCCTATTTTTTATTCTTTATTTTGAAACGGGATCTCACTAAGTTGCGGAGGGCCTCACTAAGTAGCTGAGGCTGGCCTCGAACCCGGATCCTCCAGACTCAGCCTCCCAAGTACTGGGATTACAAGCGTTCATTTTGGTTCACATCTGCCTCCTCTGCTAGACTGAAGTTCTCTGAGTGTGGGAACTGGGTCTCCTTGGCTCCCTTTGTGTCCTAGCTTCAATGCTCAGTGCATGTGAGATGTTCAGGAAGCACCTGCAGAGTGAACGAATGGACTGGGACCCGAGACCAGCCTGCTTTCCAGTTCTCACTCCCTGGTTTTCCTAACTGTGCTGACTCTTTCTCTGGTTCAGGTGAACGTCCCCCGGTGCCTGCCCTTCTCAGGAGTGGGGAAGGTGAAGCAGGCGGCGTGTGGTGGCACAGGCTGTGCCGTGATAAATGGTGAGACCCTCTCGCAGGCAGTTCATTAGGAAGCGGTCAGTAGATAGGCTAGGGCAGTGGTCAGTGTCCATTGGAGTCACAGGCTGTAGACCTCAGTCTAAGGAGGGGAATGTGGCCATGGGAAGAGCTGATTGGACTGAGTTCAGTGATCACAGTCTGAGTGTGAAATCTGGATGGGAAGATAGTAGTCCATGATGTCTGTAGTCAGACGGCAGCAGAGCCTAGTCATTCTGAGACAGACATCTGGAGGGGTCCACTTCATTCCTCTCTCTTTGACTGAGCCAAAGATTCTGTTTCTGCCTTTGCTGGCCAAGAAATAAAAGCAGATAAAGTTTAGATATCAAAGTCTATGCCCCTGGAATTAAATGTCTGGCCCTACAAATGAGTATTAAACTTATTTTTTGGTAGGGGAGGTCGAATGTTGGAGATGGAATCTATGACCTCACATAGGCTAAGTATGTGCTCTACCGCTGAGCTGTACCCCCACCCAGCCCCAGGACTCTGATAGAGTGCTTGCCTAGTATGTACAATTCGATTCCCAGCACTGTAGGAAAAAACTTTATAATCAAAAAATTGTTTCTTAAAGTTTTAAGAATCTGGCCAGAAATTGTTTATGTCTTTGGCATGGTCTTCTGGCCAGTGTGAAACTCAGAGCTTTCAGAGGGGGAAAAATTGTCCAGTTCTTGTGTCCATGTGGCTTTCTGGGTGACTTAGGGACTGCCTCGTCACCCCAACCCAGGTTACACTTCAGATGTGGGAGATTTGTACTCTGAGATTGGCCAGCTGGCTAGACAGACTCCACAGCAAGAATTTAAGCAGGGGAGAGGGGAATCATTTTAAATCTCTGTCTGCATGTTCTTGCCAAGCCAGGAGGAAAAACACATCCATGCAGATATAATGAACATAGGTGGTGCAGTTTGAATTTCTGGCGGGGAAGGCTCAGCTTGGTTTGACTAACTGACCATTGTTTTTGCTGTAATGTAGGAGAAGGACATGTTTTTGTCTGGGGCTATGGAATTCTTGGGAAAGGACCAAACCTCGTGGAAACCGCTCTTCCGGAAATGATTCCACCCACACTCTTTGGCTTGACGGAGTTCAACCCAGAAGTCCAGGTCTCCCTCATTCGATGTGGACTCAGCCACTTTGCTGCCCTTACCAGTAAGTGACCGAGGTGGGCTGCGGGAACAAGACTGGCCATTCACTCTTTCAGGCTCCACCCCAAACCGTGGGCAGTTCTCCACTCCTGTCCATCCAGCAGAGTGGCGCCTTCGTGTGGCTAAAGAGAGCGGCCAATCCAGAAATTGTTTCGCTTGGAGTTGTTCCTTTTTTCATCCTGGAATTTTGGTTTTGATTCCTTTGGTTTGTGGTTAGGCTAATGTTTGAGTGCATTTTCTCAAGGGGGGGAGAGTTGGTGGCAAGAGAAGGGCACAGCAGGGTGCTGGAGGAAACCAGCAGAGGTTTGGCGACTCCATGGGTGGGTAATTAGGAAATGAGCCTGTGGGGCTTGATCCCACTCCCTGACCAAGCCAGCACCCTCATCTGAGCCAGGAACGTGGGATGGCAAAAGGCAGGTTTGTAAGGCTGTCTAGTGGTTTTCTGAAGGTGAAGCTGCTGATCTCTCCAGAGCACTGGGGGAAAGGATGATCAAAGGCATGGCTGAACTGGAGGTTTTCTTGGAGGCTTGCCAGATTACAAAGCCATAAAACATTGAGTTGTTTTGTAGGCCTCTAGAATGCCTGCTATCCTTGATCCATCTCATATTCCACCACAGTTACTGTTGGTTCAAGTTTCTGCTCTTTGGTTTACTTGAACAGTAAAATGGTACTAAATTAATTTCACTTTTGTGATTCTCAAGTAAGTTATCTTGCAATTAGGATTTCTTTGCAATTAAAAAGTCTATTCTGAAGCTGGGTGTGGTGGCGCATGCCTGTAATCCCAGTACTTGAGAGGTTGAGACAGGAAGATCACAAGCTCAGGAATAGCCTCAGCAACTCAGCGAGACTCTCAGCAACTTGGCAAGAAACTGGTTCAAAATAAAAAAAATAAAATCGGGCTGTTGATTTAGCTTAGAGGTGGAATACCACTGGGTTCATACCCCAGCACCACCAAAATGGAAAAAAGTCTATTTTGCCAGGTGGGGAGGCCCATGCCTATAATCCCAACTTGGGAGGCTAAGGCAGGAGGATTGCAAGTTCAAGCTAGCCTGGGCAGCTGACTCAAAATAAAAAGTAGAGGACGGGATGTAATTGAGTGGTAGAGCACCCCTGAGTTCAATCTCTAGTTTTTAAGAAAACATCTTTTTGTCCTATGGTAACTATTTTCTCTTTAAACATCTGGGCCAGGACAGTCAGTTCAGGGCGTTTGTGTTCTTGGGCCTCATACTAACAGGAGGGCTGTTCCAGATGACTGCTCCTGGTCCTAACTACCATTCAGCTGTTGTCTGAATGCCTGATTTGGTCGGGGGGGGGGGGGGGGGGCTTCAAGCATGGAGGCTGTATCCTGGGCTGTTTGGTGGTGGACTGGGTTTATTGTCTCTGTGTATTGAAGCAGTCAGTGGTTGCTGTGATGATGAGGACTTCTTGCAGCTGCCTAGATAGAGCCGCTGCTTATGTTTGCACGTGAGCTTGTGGCTCGGGAATTTTTCAAATGTTTATTTATTGATTTCTTGGCCCTGGGATGGAACCCAGGGCCTTGTGCATGCTAAGTGCACACTCTACCACTGAGGTATAGCTCCAGCTGTTTTATTTATTTATTTATTTATTTTTGCAGTACTGGGGATTGAACTCAGGGGCATTCTACCTCCAGGCTATACCCCCAACCCTATTTTTATTCTTTATTTTGAAACAGGGTCTCACTGAGTTGTGGAGGGCTTCACTAAGTAGCTGAGGCTGGCCGTGAACCCGGATCCTCCAGTCTAAGCCTCCCAAATGCGTGCATCACCACACCTGGCTCAGCTGTTTTATTTTTATTATTTATTTATTTATTTTTGTGGTACTGGGGATGGAACCCGGGGGCATTCTACCTCTGAGCTACACCCTCAGCCCTATTTTTTATTCTTTATTTTGAAACAGGGTCTCACTAAGTTGCAGAGGGCCTCACTAGGTAGCTGAGTCTGACCGTGAACCCAGATCCTCTGGTCTCAGCCTCCCAAATGTTGGGATTACAAGTGTGTGCCACCACGCCTGGCTCTATTTTTTATTCTTTATTTTGAAACAGGGTCTAAGTTGTGGAAGGCCTCACTAAGTAGCTAAGGTTGGCAGCGAACCCAGATTCTCCTTTCTCAGCCTCCCAAATCCTAGGATTACAAGCATGCGCCACCACGCCTGGCTTCTGTTTTATTTATTTATTTTCCCAGTACTGGGGCTTGAACTCGGGCATTCTACTGCCGAGCTATACCCCCAGCCCTATTTTGAAACAGGGTCTCACTAAGTTGCGGAGGGCCTCACTAGGTAGCTGAGGCTGGCTGTGAATCTGGATCCTCTGGTCTCAGCCTCCCAAATGCTGGGATTACAAGTGTGCGCCACCACGCCCGGCTTGTTTTTTTTTTTTTTTTTTTTTTTTTTTTGCGGTACTAGGGATTGAACTCAGGGGCGTCTACCCTTGAGCTATATCCCCGTATCCCCAGCCCTATTTTTTATTCTTTATTCCGAAACCAGGTCTCACTAAGTTGCAGAATGCCTCACTAGGTAGCTGAGACTGGCCACGAACCCGGATCCTCTGGTCTCAGCCTCCCAAATGCTGGGATTACAAGCATGCGCCACCACGCCCGGCTTGTTTTATTTTTAAATTAATTAATTTTTTTTTCTTTTGTGATGCTGGGAATTGAACCCAGGGACATTCTGTCTCTGAGCTACATTCCCAGCCTTATTTTATTTTGAAACAGAATCTCACTAATTTGCAGAGGGCCTTGCTAAGTTGCTGAGTCTGGCCACAAACCTGCAATTCTCCTGTCTCAGCCTCCCAAGTACTGGAATCACAGGAATATGTCACCATGTCTGGCTTTTATTTTTATTTTTATTTTTTGGTACTGGGGATTGAACCGAGGGCCATTCCACCTCTGAGCTACACTCCCAGGCCTATTTTATTTTATCTTTTGAAATAATGTCTAAGTTGCTGTGGCTGGCCACAAACCTTCGATCCTTCTGTTTTAGCTTCCCAAGTACTAGGATTACAAGCATATGCCACCATGGAGATTGAACCCAGGGACATTCTACCTCCAAGCTACACCTCCATCCCTATTTTTAATTATTTATCTTGAAACAGGGTCTCACTGACTTGTGCCACCTTCCCCAGCTTCCGACTTTTTAATTTTTATTTTCTTTACCTTTTAATTTTTTTTTTTTTTTTTTTTTTTTTGCGGTACTGGGGATTGAACTCAGGGGCATTCTACCTCCAAGCTACACCCCCAGCCCTGTTTTTTATTCTTTTATTTTGAAACTGAGTCTCACTAAGTTGCGGAGTGCCTCACTAGGTAGCTGAGGCTGGCCGCAAACCCGGATCCTCCGGTCTCAACCTCCCGAATGCTGGGATTATAAGCGTGCACCACCACGCCCGGCTACTTTTTAATTTTTTAATAAAGAAATTTATTTAGCTCACAGCTTTAGAGGTTCAAAGATGTGCTGGCATAGGCTCAGTTCTGGCAATAGCTTTTTCCTGGCAGAGTCCATAAGTAGCCTGTGGTATCACATGGCAAGAGACAGGTGCACATGCTATGTATGATGGTGCACGTCTGTAATCCCAGTACTTGGGAGGCTGAAGCAAGAGGATCACAGGTTCGAGGCCAACCTCAGCTACTTAGTGAGACCCTCCACAACTTGGTGAGACGCTGTTCAAAATAAAAAATAAAGTAGAGGTGGGAGTGTAGCTCAGATAGAATGCCCCTGGGTTCAATCCTTAGTACCACACACACATACACAAAAAAAGAAAGCATTAATGCTTGGTGAAAGTGGAAGTTGCAGCTGGGCTCTGTTTGTAACTGGTTCAGGGAAGCCTGTCCTTGTGACCAGTTCTCTTGGAGACTTGTTCTTTGCACAGCTCAGCCAAGCTGCCGTTTTCCCTTCTTTGCAGACAAAGGCGAACTGTTTGTGTGGGGCAAGAACATCCGAGGGTGCCTGGGGATCGGCCACCTGGAAGACCAGTATTTCCCATGGAGGGTAAGGCCAGGCTGGGTGGGCTGGAGGCTGTGCCCAGATTGCAGGCTCGTCTGATGCAGCGCAGGTGCCCAGTGTGTGCTGGGCCAGGAAGAGGATCCAGGACCTCAGGACCTTCCCCCTCCCAGGGTTCTGACCGCTCTCCTCCCGCCGAGGCACATTCTGCCCTGGCTCGCTGCTCCTCACTCTGCAGGGTCAGCTCACGCCTGGTGACTGTGGAGTGTGAGGTTGGAGGGAGTGGCCTGCCTGGGTTTTCCCGTCCTGTAAGAAGTCCTGTCAGAGGCTGGCCTTGGGAATGTGGAGCAGGGAAATGAAGGCACACCGGTGCGTCCAAGAGTGAGTGCCAGGCAGGGCACAGCGAGGCTGGGAGAGGAGGCACTTGACGATGTGCTAGGAGCCATGGGCCTCTTAAAGGTTCCACCACCTCCCAGTAGTGCCAAGCTGGAGACCAAGCCTAAAAGACATGGGTCTTTGGGAGAACATTCCAGGTCCAGACTGTAGCAAAAGGATGGTGTGGGGGTCTGATGCCATGGTTTCTCCTGCTCTGTATAGGCTGTAGGACATGAGGTGAGGGCTCTGGCAGGATAGGGCTACATAATGTAGGGTGCTTTCCGGGCATGTGTGAGGCCCTGGGTTTGATCTCCAGTACTGCAAAATATAAAACCTTAAATACTGGTATTTTCTAATTAATCTTCAGCAGGGTATTTATTATGTAATTTAAAAAGTATTACAGAAAATTACAAGTAGGGGAAACCTTTATTTGTAATGCATACAATGTAACATTTTTATTCTTATTCTTATTTTTGGTGGTACTGGGGATTGAACCCAGGGGGATTCTGCCTCTGAGCTATACTAGCCTTATTTTACTTTTTATTTTGAAACAGGGTCTCACTAAGTTGCAAAAGTCCTTGCTAAGTTGCTGAGGCTAGCTGCGAACTTGCAAAGCTCCTGTTTCAGCTTTTCAAGTACTGGGATTACAGGTGTGTGCCACAATGGCCAGCTGGTGCTACCTAGTTTTTTTTTTTTGCAGCACTGGGGATGGAACCCAGGGACATTCTACACCTCCAGCCTTATTTTTTTATTCTTTATTTTGAAACAGGGTTTCACTAAGTTGTGGAGGGCCTCACTAAGTAGCTGAGGCTGGCCAGGACCCCTCATCCTCCTGTCTCAGCCTCCCAAGTACTGGGATTACAAGCGTGCGCCACCACACCCAGCTCCCTAGTTATTTTTATTTTTTATTTTTTATTTTTTTGTGGTACTGGGGATTGAACTCAGGGACATTCTACCTCCAAGCTATACCCCCAGCCCTATTTTTTATTCTTTATTTTGAAACAGGAGTGCCTCACTACGTAGCTGAGGCTGGCTACGAACCCCGATCTTCTAGTCTCAGCCTCCCAGATGCTGGGATTACAAGCGTGGTCCACCACGCCCAGCTCCCTAGTGATTTTTTAACTTGTATAACCTGAGCTTTCCTGATGGTGTGTGGGTTTAGGAAGTGATATACGAGCTACCTGGTTCAGACCTCTTCTTCCAGAAACTTTCTAGGATATGTGCTGCTGTGTTGATGCTCATGCCTCAGAGAGGTTCAGTGATTTATTTATTTATTTATTTTGCAGTACTGGGGATTGAACTCAGGGGCATTCTATCTCCGAGCTACACCCCCAGCCCTATTTTTTATTCTTTATTTTGAAACCGGGTCTCACTAAGTTTCGGAGTGTCTCACTAGGTAGCTGAGGCTGGCCTCGAACCCGGATCCTCCGGTCTCAGCCTCCCAAATGCTGAGATTAACAAGCATGCGCCACCACGCCCAGTGGATTTATTTATTTATTTTTATTTATTTTTTGCAGCACTGTGGGTGGAACCAGGGGCATTCTACCTCCGAGCTACACCCCCAGTCCTATTTTTTATTCTTTATTTTGAAACAGAGTCTCACTAAGTTGTGGAGGGCCTCACTAAGTAGCTGAGGCTGACTGCGAACTTGGATCCTCCTGTCTCAGCCTCCCAAGTACTGGGATTACAAGCGTGCACCACCACGCCTGGCCAGGTTCAGTGATTTCTTAAGGCCATGCATCTACTAAGTTGGAGAAAAAGCCAAGATTCAGGCTCAGCTGTGTCAGCTTTTAAGACGATGGTCTTTTTCCCTGTAGTCCATTTCCCCTGGGAGAGCCTGGAGCTGGAGATCCAGGGTCCCTGGCTGTGGAGGGAAGGCAGCGTGCAGAGGTGCAGAACATTCCAGCAAGTGTCTGCCCTTTATTTTTTTATTTTTATTTTAATTTTTTTTTGCGGCACTAGGGATTGAACTCGGGGACGTTCTACCTCCGAGCTACACCCCCAGCCCTATTTTTTATTCTTTATTTTGAAACCGGGTCTCACTAAGTTGCGGAGTGCCTCACTAGGTAGCTGAGGCTGGCTGTGAACCCGGATCCTCCAGTCTCAGCCTCCCGAATGCTGGGATTACAAGCATGCGCCACCACCCCCGGCTGGTGTCTGCCCTTTAAAGACCCTCTCACCAGAGCCAGATGTGGTGGCGCATGCTTGTAATCCCAGCATTCGGGAGGCTGAGACTGGAGGATCCGG
>PVLC010021955.1:0-11510 GCA_004027655.1 Graphiurus murinus
CAACCTCTTCCCAACCGCTTCTTCTTCCCAACCAATTCCTCCCAGAACTTCTCCCAGCAACTTCCCAGCCCAGCAACTTCCCAACCAGCCTTTCCCCAGCAGCTCTTTCAGCCGCGCTCTTTCTATGCGAGAGGTGGAGGCTTTTATAGCTGCACCGGGTCTAAGCCACGAGGTGTCTCATACAGCTCTCACCTGGCCCAACCACGAGTCGGGTGTGCTGGTGCATGTGCTCTGGCGTGGCACAGCCCTAGGATGTTATTCACCTGCAGCTGCTTCTGGAACTCTGCCAGGCGCCATCTAGAGGCGAGGTCCAGCTGGCCAGTCTGGGCCCCCGACATATGCCCACTATCACCACTCTTTTTCAATACTATCCTTAAGACTCTTGCCAGAGCAATAAGACAAGAGAAGGTCATTAAAGGAATTCAAATAGAAAAATGAGAATTAAAATTATCTTTATTTGCAGATGACATGATCCTATATATAGAAGATTCCAAAAACTCAACCAATAGACTGATTAACAAATTAAGCAACATATTGGGATACAAAATCAACCTAAAATCATCAGTAGCTTTTCTATATGCCAACCATGATTCCATTGAGAAAGAAATCCAGAGAATAATTCCATTCTTTTTTTTTTTTTTTTTTTTTGTGGTGGTACTGAGGTTTGAACCCAGGGGCATTCTACCTCCAAGCTACACTTCCACACCTATTTTTTTTTTTTTAATTTTGAAACAGGGTCTCACTAAGTTGTGAAGGTGAGGCTGGCCACAAACCTTCGATCCTCCTGTCTCAATCTCCCAAGTATTGGGATTACAAGTGTGCACCACCATGCCTGGCTCAATTCCATTCTTTTTTTTTTTTTTTTGTGGTACTGGGGATTGAACTCAGGGGCATTCTACCTCCGAGCTATATCCCCAGCTATACCCCGAGCTATACCCCCAGAAAAAATTCTTAAAAAAGAATTTTTTTTTTAATTCTTTATTTTGTAACAGGGTCTCACTAAGTTGTGAAGTGCCTCACTAGGTAGCTGAGGCTGGCCACGAACCTGGATCCTCCAGTCTCAGCCTCCCAAATGCTGGGATTACAAATGTGCACCACCACGCCCGGCTCAATTCCATTCTTAATAACCTCAAAACCAATAAAATACCTAGGAATAAACCTAACCAAGGAGGTAAAAGACCTCTACAATGAAAATTATAAAACACTAAAGAAAGAAATTGAAGAAGATCTTGGAAGATGGAAAGATCTCCCTTGCTCTTGGATAGGCAGAAGAAATATCATCAAAATGACCATTCTACCAAAAGTGATCTATTGAGTCAATGAAATCCCTATCAAAATACCAATGTTATTCTTCATAAACCTAGAATAATCAGTCATAATTTTCATATGGAGAAACAAAAGACCCAGAATAACCAAAGCAATTCTCAGGAATAAGAATCATGTAGGAGGTATCATAGTTCCTGACTTCAAATTATAATACAGAGTTATAGTAATAAAAACAGCATGGTATTGGCACAAAAAGACACATAGACCAATGGAACAGAATAGAAGATACAGAAACAAATCCACACACTTGCAGCCAATTGATTTTTGACAAAGGTACTGGACACATACATTGGAGAAAATACAGCTTTTCTAACAAATGGTGTTGGAAAAACTGGTTATCTATGGTGGGAAAATGAAACTAAATCCTTACCTCTCACTCAGCACATGAGTCAACTCAAGATTGAACAAAGACCTGGAGTTAGACCAGAGATTGTGAAGCTACTAGAGGAGGGCATAGGTTCAATACTCCAACATATAGGCACAGGTAGAAACTTCCTCTACATGGTCTCCAAAGCTCAGAAAATTAAAACAAGAATTAATAAGTGGGATGGAATTAAATTAAAAAGTTTCTGCTCATCAAAGGAAACCATCAGGAGTCTAAAAAGAAAGCCTATGGAATGGGAGAAGATCTTTGCCAGCTATCCCTCTGATAAGGGACTAATATCTAGAACATAAAAACAACTTAAAAGTCTTTACACTAGCAAAAGAAATAACTCAATCAAGAAATGGGCAGCTGGGTGTGGTGGTGCACACTTGTAAACCCAGTACTTAGGAGGCTGAGACAGGAGGATCACAGGTTCATGGCCCACCTCAACTACTTAGGCCCTCGGAAACTTAATGAATCCCTGTTTCAAATAAAGTATACAAAATAGGGCTGGGGTTGTAGCTCAGAGGTAAAATTCCTGTGGGTTCAGTCCTCAGTACTGAAAAAACAAAAACAAAAACTAGCAACTGAATTGAGTAGACCTTTAACAAAAGAAGAGATACAAGTGGGCAATAGATACATGAAAAAATGTTCAACATCATTAGAAATCAGGGAGATGTAAATCAAAACTACATTGAGATTCCATCTAACCCCAATTATAACGGCAACCATCAAGAAGTCAAATAACAATAAATGCTGGTGAGGACGTGCGGAAATAGGAACTCTTCTACACTGTTGGTAGGATTGCAAACTAGTTCAGCTGCTATGGAGATCAATACAGAGATTCCTCAGAAAACTGGGAATAGATCCACCATGTAATCTGGCTATACTACTCCTCCGTATCTTTCCAAAGGGGACCAAATCAGAGAACTACAGTATTATATGCATACCCATGTGATAGGAGCACAATTCACAATACCCAAATTATGGAACCAACCTAGGTGTCCATCAACAGATGAATGGATTACAAAATTATGAGAATCACACACAATGGAATTCTACTTAGCAATAAAGAAGAGCAAAATGATGTCATTTGCTAGAAAACAGAAAGACCTGTAGAACATTATGTTAAATGAGATGAGCAGTCATAGAAAGTGAAAGGTCATATGTTTTCTCTAATATTCGCAAGCTAAGGAGTAATTTGGATATCAGAGGGACTCTAGATAATGGAGGAGAAACTTCAGGGGAGCCAGGGAGGTGGTCTAAGGGAAGGGGAGAGGGAAGAATGAGGTTCATTAAGGGAAATACTACCACTGACTATGTGTACATATGTGAAAATACCAATGTCTATCTCAGAATTTTGTATTGGGAAAGGGGAAAATGGGGAGGCATGATGGAGGCCACTAAGTGCTGTGTGCATGTATGTCACTGTCAACATGAATAACATTATGATGTGAGACTATAATGCATCAATAAAAGCACATTATAAAAATTAAAATTGATAAAATGGGTTTCAATAAAAGCACATTATAAAAATTAAAATTGATAAAATGGTTTTCTAAAAGTCACATTTAACACATTCATTCTATGTTTAAAACAATTGGGTTTTCTTAAGTTGTTGATAGGATATTTGTAAGGTTCTACAAAAACTAGCCTAGAAAAAAAGATTTTCATTTTATTAATGTAATTTTCTATGTTTTTTACTATCTCTATTTTTAATATTTAAAATGATACGATTTTTTGTTCTTAATATTTTCTAACAACTAGCTTAAAGATTGTGTTTTAAGTATAAAAAATAAAAATAATAATGTGACCAAAAAAATCTATTTTGGGCCATGGGTGTAGCTCAGTGGTAGAATGCTAGTCAGTCTTGCACAAGGGCCTGGAATTAATCCTCAGCACTACTAAAATAAATAAATAAATATAAAATAAAATAAAAATAAATAAAAAACAAAAATAACAACATAATAAAACTAAACCAAAACAAAACAAAGAGTATACATACATACATTCTTTCATTCAAATTATAAGAATTATATTTTCAGAATGTAATTCTTATCAGTAGACAGTCTTTCCTGTAAAAATGGCAATACCACCCCTGGAAGATGCCAGAATGAAATACAGATACATAAAAAAATGCAAACTTGTCTTTGCTTCTTTCTGTTCATTTGATTAAAGAAGGTAGATATCTACAGGGGTACTGAGCAATTTTTATTTCTGAAAAGGGAGGGCAAGCCAAATAAGTTTGGGAACCTCCAGAAGGACATGTGCTTGCACAACCTATTTTGGAGGACTGACGAAATTTTCCTCAGTTGACTTTGATATTCTTTGTTATTTCATTGTCAAAATAAATCTTTTAGTCATTATTATACTTAGCAAATGTGTGAATATGTTATATTTCTATACCTAAGTTTTTTTAAATTTAAGCAAGCAGAATCTGGGGAATGTGTGGAATCACTATTAGGATATGATGTGATGAAAGGAACATAAAGTTGGATCCAATCAAATTTATTGATATGAGCCTACAGAAGACAGATTCTGCATTAATAGTGCGATGGGATGGGGTAGAAACTGTCCTAACAGTTTGTTTGTTTGACTAAAACATAGAGCTGCAGGTGGCCTGTCTTGAGGGAGTTGGAGAGAGCTGATCTCTTTTTGTTTGAGTTAGAGGAAGAGATTCAAAGAATTGGGGAAATTGTGTCCTAAACTCCTTTTTATAAGGACAACAGTCACATTAGAGTAGAGCCCATGCTAATGACTTACCTCATTTAACCTTCATTACCTCTTTTCTTTTTTTTAATTGGTGCATTGTAATCATACATCTTTGTTAGGTACAAGCTGGTAAAAGCATACATGTACACATTTCTCATTTAACCCTTCCCCAATTCCTGCCCTACTCCCTCCCCCTTCCTCCTTCTCAAGTTCAGCTTAGTGATTGACTTTGATATGATTGTGAAAGTACATCATGTGCATTAGGGTATTTCCCTCCCCCTTCCCCATCATCTTCAGTTAAGTCACCTTCTTTGCTTATCGAAGTTTTCTCCTTCTTCATCTGGAGTCCCTCTTATGTCCCAATTTCTCCCTAGCTTCCACATATTAAGGAGAGCATACGATTTTTTACTTTTTTGTGACTGACTAATCTCACTTAGCATAATGTTTTCTAGATCCAACTATTTCCTTGCAAATGACATGATTTTGTTCTTCCTTATGGCTGAGTAAAATTCCATTGTGTACATATCCCATAGTTTCCAATCTATTCATCTGTTGATGGATATCTTGGCTAATTTCATAGTTTGGCAATTGTGAATTGTGCAGCTATAAACATAGATACACATGCATTGATCTGACAGTTTGGTTTCCATTCTTTTGGGTAGATACCCAGAAGTGGTATTGCTGGATCATATGGTAGGTTCATTCCCATTCATCTTAAGATCTTCCATACTGTTTTCCAAAGTGGTTGCACTAATCTGCAATCCCACCAACAATGGATTAGGGTTCCCACATCTCCACACCCTTGCCAGCATTTGTTGTTGTTTGTGTTTTTGATGATTGCCATTCTAAGTGGGGTTAGGTGAAATCTCAAGGTAGTTTTGATTTGCATCTCTGATTGCTAATGATGTTGAACATTTCCTCATACATTTATTGGCCATTTGTATTTCTTCTTTTGTGAATTGTCTGTGTAGATCCTTTGCCCATTTTTGATTGGGTTATTTGTTTTCTTAGCTGTGAGTTTCTTAAGTTCTCTGTATATTCTAGATATTAGTCCTCTATCAGAGGAGTAGCTGGCAAATTTTTTCTCCCACTCTGTGGACTCTGTTGAGGTTCTTGATAGTTTCCTTTGCTGCACAGAAGCTCTTCAGTTTAATGCAGTCACATGTACTGATTTTCCTTTGAGTTGCTTGTGCCTTTGGGGTCTTGTTGAGAAAGTTTTACCTGTGCCTATGTGTTGAAGTGTTGGGCCTATGCCCTCTTCAAGTAGCTGCAAGGTCTCTGGTCTGACTTCCAGGTCTTTGATTCATCTTGAGTTGACTCTTGTGCAAGGTGAAAAAGTGGGGTTTATTTTCATTTTTCTGAATATTGCTAACCAGTTTTGCCAACACCATTTGTTGAAGAGGCTATCTTTTTTCCAGTGTATGTATTTGGTTCCTTTGTCAAAAATCAGTTGACTCTAAGTGTGTGGGTTTGTTTCTGAGTCTTCTATTCTGTTCCATTGGTCTATGTGTCATTTTGTGCCAATACAATGCTGTTTTTATTACTGTGGCTTTGTAGTAGAGTTTGAAGTCAGATATTGTGATCCCTCCTGCATGGTTCTTGTTGCTAAGAACTACTTTGGCTATTCTGGGCTTTTTGTTGTTCCAAATGAATTTAAGGACTGATTTTTCTATGTCTGTGAGGAGTGACCTTGGTAATTTCATGGGTATCATATTGAACCTGTAGATCATTTTTGGGAGAATGGCCATTTTGATGATTTTTATTCTCCCTATTCAAGAGCATAGAAGATTTTTCCATCTTCTAAGGTCTTCCTTGATTTATTTTTTCAATTTTTTATAGTTTTCCTTATAGAGATCTTTTACCTCCTTGGTTAGGTTTATTTCTAAGTATTTTATTTTTGGGGGGTGCTATTGTGAGTGGAATTGTTTTCTGGATTTCTTTTTTAGTGGATTTATGGTTGGCATACAGGAAAGCTTCTGATTTTTTAAGATTGATTTTGTATCCAGTTTGCTCAATTTGTTGATCAGTTCTATAAGTTTTTTGGTTGACTTTGTTGGGTCTTCTAAGTATAGTATCATGTCATTTGCAAAGAGGGATAGTTTTAGTTCTTCTTTTCCTATTTTTACACCTTTGGTTTCTTTCTCTTGCCTTATTGCTCTGACTAGAGTCTCAAGTACTATATTGAACAGAAGTGGTGATAATGGACATCCTTCCCTTCTTCCTGTTTTTAGTGGGAACTCTTGAAGTTTTTCCCCATTTAATATGATGTTGGTTGTAGGCCTATTATATATTGCGTTTATGATATTGAGGTATGTTCCTTATATTCTGATTCTCTGCAGTGCTTTTAGCATGAATGCATGTTGGATTTTATCAAATGCTTTTTCAGCATCTATTGAATTGATCATGTGATTTTTGTCTTTGATACTGTTTATGTGGTGAATTACATAGAATGTTTTCCATATGTTGAACCAGCCTTGCATCCCTGGGATGAACCCGACTTGGCCATGGTGTATAATTTTCTTAATGTGGTTTTGAATGCACATTGGTAGTATTCTGTTTAGCAGTTTTGCATCTAAGTTCATCAATGATATAGGCCTATAGTTTTCTTTTCTTGAGCTGTTTTTATTTGGCTTTGGTATTAATGTGATGTTGGTTTCATAGAATGTGTTTGTGAGGGTCCCATTTCTTTCTATTTCACGGAATAGTTTGAGGAGTATTGGGATTAGCTGTTCTATATAAGTTTTGTAAAATTCACTTGGAAAACCATCTGACCCTGAGCTTTAGTTTGATGGTAAACTCTTTATTGCTGTTTCTATCTCTTTGATTGCTATTGGTTTAAGTTTTTCTATATCTTCCTGACTCAGTTTAGGAAGGTTATATGTGTCTAGAAATTTGTCAATTTCTTCTAGATTTTCCATTTTGTTGGAGTATAGTTTCCTTCATTACCTCTTAAAGCTCTTTCTCCAAATAGAGTCACATTCTGAAATACTGGTAAAACACACAAAGTTTCATGGTGGCATGATTTAGTCCATAACAGCCCATAACCTGTTAAATATGAATATTTTACCTTTTTAGTTGAACTTGCAGTCACATATTATATTTAAGATGGAAAATTGCTTAATCAAAAGTGTGGAGAGTGCTTGAAATCCCAGTACTTGGGAGGCTGAGGCAGGAGGATTGCAGGTTCTCGGCCAGGCTCAGCTACTTAGTGAGGCCCTCCACATCTTAGTGAGACCCTGTTTCAAAGTAAAGAATAATAAAAATGAGGCTAGGGATGTAGCCTGGATGTAGAGTGTCCCTGGTTTAAATCCCCAGTGCCCCAGTACCCCCCCCCAAAGTGTGGAGAGCAAGGAATGGTGGTGTGTACTTGCAATGCTATTACTTGGCTATTACTTGGGAGGCTGAGTGAGGAGGATAACAGGTTTGAGACTAGCCAAGCAACTTATTGAGGCCCTCAGCAACTTAGCAAGACCCTGCTTCCAAAAAAAAAAAAAAAAAAAAAAAAAGGCTGGGAGTGTAGCTCAGAGGTAGAATGGCCCTGGATTCAATTCCCAGTACAAAAAAAAAAAAAGTGTAGATTTTCTCCCTGGTATAATTATTTTACCATAAGTAATCACTTTGTGGCACCTGAGTAGATATAGCTATTGTGCCATTTGGAGCATTTGGTGACCAACTAGATTTTGTTCTCTTATATATATTTATTCAAGTCAATATAGTCTATACCATAATGATAACTGATAATAGCCAAGGATTCAGTGCAAAACACCTGTCTGATAACAAAAATGTCATTAAGGATTCAATGCAAAACATCTGTTAACAAAAACTTTGATCCTGAGATTTTGGGAAACTTTCCACTTTTGTTTAGGTAGACTTCTGCAATAATATCCCTAAGAGTCAATAGATGAAATGGCTATAAATTAGGATTCAGAGGCAAATGAGGGCTTTATGGCAGGTTGACACAAAGTATCATCTTAAAAATAAAACCAAAACTGTCTTACAATAAGGTCTAAAGCAAATGAAATGGTAAAGAAAAAGAAATCTGACTGTACAATGACTTTAAAAATGAATTTTGAAGCCGTGAGTGGTGGTGCATGCCTGTAATCTCATTACTTCGGAGGCTGAGACAGGAGAATCACAGGTTCAAGACCAGCCTCAGCAACTTAGTGAGACCCTGCTTCAAAATAAAAAAGAAAAAAGGGCTGTGAGTGTAGCTCAGAGGTAGAATGCCCCTACTTTCAATCCCCAGTTACAGTTTCAAGGGCATGTTCCCAAAGATCCACTCCCTTCAACTACCTTTTACAGACCCCACCAGCTTCCAATAGTCCACCCAACTTGGAGTCCCATTGATGGATTAATCCATCAATGAGCTTAGAGCTCTCATGATCCAGTCACTTCTGTGGAGCCCCTCTTCTGAACACTGTTGCATTGGTGACAAGCCTTCAACATGTAAGCCTTTGAGGGGAACATTCCAGATTCAAACCTTAACAGTCATATTCTATGCTTTGATATGGACTTGACTGTATACAGATACACCTATTTGTCAAAACTCAGCAAGTAAACACTTGCTTTGTGGATTGCAGTGTGTATAAACTTTATATAAACACACATGTATTAAATCCTACTTAATGATGTTGTTAAAAGATAAACGTAAGTCACTTAAAGTTTTAAGGGCTTACTTGAGCAAACAGATTCACAATCAGGCTGCATGAAACTCTAAGTGTTTTGGGCTCCACCAAAGGGGCTTAAAGAGAAAACATGAAGTATTCACAGAAGCAAGACAGAAAATGCTTGAAGTGGAATTAGTTAAAGTGGAAGAGTAGCTCTAAATCCTTAGTTGTGGTTAGTTGAGGGTTTCTGAACTGTAAATTTCCTAGTGAGAGGTTAATTGATAGTTTCTGATTGCTGAAGTTCCTAGTTACAGGTTGTCAGGTTTTGATCAGCTAAGGTCAAATTTTGTTTTCCTAGGATCAGTTCATTCACAGTGAGTTGAATTTTGGTTTTCTGACATTAGAACTCAGAGCTCTAGAGCCACCTGCATTTAATTGCCTCTTAACTATTTTAAAATTTTGCATATTAGAGTATTTATGGGAAAGCGTGCTAATATTTGCAATTCACTCTGAATTGCTTATATATATAAGATGGATTAGTGGATTCAGGGAGGGATCAATGGATAGAGATGATAAAATGCTAATAATTGGATCTTGTAGACTCACTTAGAATTCTTTGAATTTTTCTTTATGTTTGAAAACTGACATAGTAAATTTTTGAAAAAAAATATTGAAACTGAAAATTTCTTCTGTTCATGTTGCAGGTAAAATGATATTTTACTGATAGAAATTGCTAGAACATTATTTTACCTTAACATTAATTTGTGTCTACTTTTGCTAGTTAGAATGATTACTTAAAGTGCTCTTAAGATACATGATAATGTGGTTTGAAACACTTATGCAATAATGCCCTGAAAATGAAGAAATATAATTAATATTCATAGCTTACTATTTGAGTGAGATTGCATATGTTGGAAAGCTAGGATATTGAGAAATTTCAGTTCTTTTAACCCACATTAGTCTGCATGATTTTAATTTTCACCCATAATAAATACAGCATGCCAGCCGGGCGTGGTGGTGCTTGTAATCCCAGCATTCGGGAGGCTGAGACCGGAGGATCCAGGTTCATGGCCAGCCTCAGCTACCTAGTGAGACACTCCGCAATTTAGTGAGACTCAGTTTCAAAATAAAGAATAAAAAATAGGGCTTGGGGGTGTAGCTCGGAGGTAGAATGCCCCTGAGTTCAATCCCCAGTACTGCAAAATAAATAAATAAATAAATAAATAAATAAATAAATAAATAAATAAAAATACAAAAATAAATAAATAAATAAATACAGCATGCCAATAAATAAGCCTTCAAGATACATATAGTATAGTGAATACTATAAATACTGAATAACTAAGCAAAGGTATTTTTTAAGACTAAGTTAACATGAATAATAAAAAATGTTAGGGGTTACATACAGCTATGTTCAATAAATAGACACATTTTCTTTTCTAAGGTAAATTTGCTTCAATGGGTTGATTTGTTAGTGTTGACAAAAGTTACTGATTTTATTAAAAATTTTTTCAGCATTTTTTCATATTAGAGTATCAACTTTAAAGTATTACATTTTAATTCTATTTAAACATGTTTATTTCATTACATTTTGCTAGAAACAAATTTGTAAGGCCCATGCTTCACAAGTTCATGCCTTTTTTTCCCAGGCATATTTTTTTTCTTTTAAAATTAAAGAAATGAAGCACTTTATTCTTTTGTTGTTGTTGTTCAGAACCTAAATGCGGCTGCTGATTATTCTGAAACTTGTAATAACAATTTAAAGCAGAAAGTGGGAATTTAGCGCCACCTTGTGGCCAAGGCTTTCTCTTCTTGTTCTATGGCTGTCACAGGTTTGGCTCTGTAGGAATGGACTTCCAATGGGAAAACATGCTTCTTAACATACGTGAAAACTTTCTAGACCATTAAACTCATCCAAGGGGTTTTCATGTAATGTTTCCTGATTCTCTTTCTCTTGTTGTTTTTCATGGGATTGAACCCAGGGACATTCTATCTCTGAGTTTGGTCCCAGCCCTATTTTAAAATTTTAATTTTCCCTCCCTCCTTCCCTCCCTCCCTTCCTTCCCTCCCTCCCTCCCTCCTTCCCTTTCTTGCTTTTTTAAAATTATTTGAAACAGGGTCACACTAAGTTACTGCTCTCTGACCTCCAACCTACAATCAATCCTGTATCAGCCTCCCAAGTACTGGGATTACAGGTGTGAGGCACTGCACCAGGCTCCTGATTCTCAATTTTCTTTGCATTCTCCCCAACTAGGCTATGTCTGTGGTCATGATTTATTTTTCAGCCTTCCTTCCTCTTACAGTAGTATGCTCCCACTTTACATAAGAATGTCCTGCTTCTCACCCCTCCTGAGTCTGATCACAGTGCATTGGACTGTGGTATAAAAATCTCCAGATGCTAAACAAAGACAATTTTGCATTATCAGTGTTGTTATTAGTCAGCTTTGTGTCAGGATAATGAAATACCTGACAGAATATTTACCAAATAAAGAGAGGTTTAT
>PVLC010021955.1:11610-27424 GCA_004027655.1 Graphiurus murinus
TGTATGAACCAGTGCCCAGATCATGAGCCTGGAAAGAGAGAGAGAGAGAGAGAGAGAGAGAGAGAGAGAGAGAGAGAGAGAGAGAGAGAGAGAGAGAGAGAGAGAGAGAAAGGCTCAGGTGAATGCAGGAAGAAGAGACCCTCAATTCCTTTCTAGGACACACTCCAATTACCTAAAGACTTCCAAGTATTCCTATCCTCCTGAAAGTTCCAAAACTTTCCAATAACACCACCTTAGGGACCAAACCTTTAACACGTGGACATTTGGAGAACACTATCGATATTCAAGCAGTATATAGCACTGTTTGTGTAGGGAAGGGAATCACTACAATGACTGCTCGATAAAAATTTTGAAAATCAGGTGGTTGCCAAACTTTCCTCAAAATTATTTGATTTCAGTAAAATTAAAGAAAAACAGAATATAGCTGTCATTCACTAGACTATTCATTAAAATAAATTTCAGCTATAAGTTACTAATTTTCTTCATACTTTTAAATATATATATATTCCTTAATTAGGAATATATTGAAAATGCTAGATGCTACTGTAATTTTGTTCTTTGTACTTATTAATATGATTTCTCATGCTTATGTCACCCAAAGTAACAATAAGAAATAGAAATAGAATTGATGACAAACCCTGACTTATTCAAGTAATAAAAATATTAACCTGGGCTCAGGGTGTAGCTCAGTGGTAGGGTACTTACCCAGCATGCATAAAATCCTGGGTTCAAACCCTAGCAGCATAAGAATATTTATCCATTTCATTAAAGTATGGATTTCCAGTAAAATGTGTCAACTAGTTTTATAGTTTTGATTGATTATAAAATTTTTAAAATTGTATCAATCCAATCCAGAAGAAATTGTTTTAGCACTTAAGATATTGTGGAAAGTTTAAAAATTATATTTGTGTTGCATGGAAGCATTATACAGTGATCAATATCTTTTAGACACTAAATATAGAAGATTGAGATAAAATTCTATAGGCAACTGGAATTAAAAGTACAAATTAAAGGGTACAAATAAAATTTCTAACTATGAAGAGAAGCTTTTTTGTAATTATTTGAATAGATATTACTGGGTGTAGAATCAAATGGCAGATACATTTTATTCATTATTTATTGTATGTATTTAAAGTGTACAACAGGATAGTTTGATATACATATGTATAGTGAATGATTGCTACATTCAAGCAAATTAGCATATTGCATAACTTTCTTAACATTGGATACACTTTAAAGAGTTGCCTAACATTTCTAATTTTAAAAAATGGAAGTTTTTTCTTTTTGACTATTTAATATCAATATGATGAAATATTTCAGATGTTGACTTGAAATTTGTGAGGGGATGACCTTTTTTCTTTTTTTGTGAACATTTTTCTTGGCGATATACAAGCAAGCAAATTTGAAGGATACAATTTTACATCATTGAACTTGGCCTTCAGGCCATGCACTCAGATAGAGAGACTCAGTGTGTTTAGGAGGAAATTCAGTTTCGCTTGTGCTGTAGATATGTGGTAATATTTTTGGAAATTAAGTTTAGTACAAAGCCTGAGTGCTCCATAGACTATTTTAATTGAAAATCATATTTCTAAATCCAGGAAGCTGTGGTGTCTATAGCAATACCTAGAAATCAAGACAAAATAAAAATTTTCTGCTGAAAATCTTTCTGTTTAGAAAAAGTTTTCAGCAGAAATTGTTTTTTATTCTGTTTAGAATTTTTTTTCGATACTGAGAATTGAACCCAGGGGCAGTCTACCTCAAGCTATACCCCCAGCCCTATTTTTTATTCTGTAATTTGAAACAGGGCCTCAGTAAGTTGTGGAGGGCCTCACTAAGTAGCTGAGGCTGGCCACAAACCTGTGATCCTCCTGTCTCAGCCTCCCAAGTACTGGGATTACAAGTGTGTGCCACCATACCTTTAATATCATGTATTGGTCTGATTGTAAAGTTTTTGGTGGCATCACTTATTCAGTTACTTTTGGGTGCTAAAAATTATCATCATGATCAATAGATATAGAGGATAAAAAATTCCAACTTCATAAATGTTAAGAGTATGGAATAAAAATGAAAGTGTGTCTTAAGAGTAATAAAATAAGTTACATGTACACAATATGTTTTCAAATAGCTGATTTTTAATTTTTCTTTTTGTGGCAAGGCAATGCCATTATCATTAGTAACAATAAATAACAAATAATTAGTCTCTATTATTGGCATGACATTGTGCTGGACATTGGGCTTGCACAGAAGTATAGAATATAGTACTTTTTATATAAACAGAATGAAATTTAGTAAGAAGAGGGTGTCCTTGCTACTAACAATTTGGAAGCATTCACAGAGAATAGACTTAACTGAAAAAGGAGCAGGAATTAGATATGTGTAGAATGGATATTGGCAAACTCTGGCTCGAGAACCAAAGCCTATCTAATACTTGTTTTTTTTTTTTATGAGACTTTATGTTAAGAATGACTTTTATATTTTTAAATCATGAAACAAATAAGAGAATAATACTTGATAACACATGCAAATTGTGGGGAATTCAAATTTTATTTGAGTGTATCTGTGCACTCCTTCATTTATTACTTGGAAAATTTGTTTTTGAGCTAAGTAGTTGTAACAAAGACTGTATGTCCTCTAAAGCCTAAAATCCTTATTATGTAATCTTGGATAGAAATTTTGCCCCTCTGATGTAGAGGAGCAGCTCTACATCAGCAGAGGCAATGTGTAGGAGGTGGAGTACAGTTTGACAAAGTAGAAGCAGTAGAAGAAAGGTCAGGAGAGGCGACTTAGGTCCAGCTAGAGATGGAACTTTACATTTATGCACTGAGATGCCACAGTAATTTATGAACCAGGAAGTGATTTTCACAGTGCTCTTCAGGAAGAATAATTCCATAGCACTAATCCAAAATAGATTAGGGTATAGTACTAATAGCTGGGGTGGAAAAGCAAGTTAGATGATTGTGGCAATGATGTAACATATAAAGCTACACATGTTTGGAGCTCAGCAGTGATCGGAAAATAAAAAGAAAAAGGACGGAAAACATTAACTATTGTTTATTACTAAATAAAATGAAAAGAAGACAGAAAACATTAACTTTTATTATTATTAATTAACATCAACATGATATTAAAGATCTCTTAAGATGGGTTGTGTCCCAGGGTTAGCAACCACAAAATCCCCTACTGTATGTAATTTTGTCAACTTAGTCATTTATTACTGTGTGTGTGTGTGTGTGTGTGTGTGTGTGTGTGTGTGTGTGTGTGTGTCTGTGGTGTATTACTAGGGTGAACACAGGGGTGTTCTACCTCTAAGCTGCATCACAGCCCAATTTAATTTTTATTTTGAAACAGAGTCTTGGTAAGTTGCTCATGCTGTCCTCAAACTTGCAATCCTCCTGCCTCAGCCTCCAAAGTACTGGGATTATAGGTGTGTACAGCCACGCCTGGCTATTGTATCATTTATTAGGTAAATTTATTTGATGCCTACTATGTTCTATACACTCTTTGTGATGGCGATGGAGGAATGAAAGAACAGGGACCCAAAAGACACAACAAGCCTTCAGTCCTCATGGAGCTTACATCCCAGTAGGGAAAGACAATAATCATGGAGAATAGAAGTGGGTTAGATGGTGGTGGGTGTTGCTGAGGGAAAAAAGAAACAGAGCAGAGAGGTAAACTGTTAAGAGGGTTATTCGTCACATACAGTGGTGAAGGCAAACTTCCCTAAGAATGCAACATTTAAACAGATCTGAAAGTGGTGAGGGAATGGAAAATGTAGCTTTCCAGGCACAGAGAAGATCAGTTGCTAAAGCCTGGAGCAGAAGAATGCCCAGTAAGTGTGAGGAAGGAGGAGGCCAAGGTGGCCATCATGAATAAGTTATGAGGGCCTTGCAGGTCAGCATAAGAGCTTTGGCTGGCTTCCTCCCTCAATACAATGGGATACCATTACCAGATTTGGAGCAGAGAAGTGATACGCTGTGGTAGTTTCAAAGGCACCTCTGATGAGAGATAATATGGCCAAAGACAGGTAGAAGCAATAGGACCAGTTGGGAAGATATTTGTAGAAAACCAGGTAAGAGATGATGGTAGATCACACTACAGAGGTAGCAATGGAGGTTGTGAGGACTAATTAGACTTAAGGTATTATTTGAAGGGAGAATCGAGACAAGGAGAAGCAACAAAGAGAAGAGGCAGCAGTGACTCTGTAGTTCTGGCCTTAAGGCCTAGAAAGATGGGGCTGCAATGAACTAAGGTGAGGAAGAGCAGAATTGAGATAGGAATGACAGTGACGAGACTAAGAGCTTGGGGGTCTTTGATACTGGGGATTGGACTCAGAGGTCTCACTTCCAGCCCTTTTTAATTTTGAAACAGGGTCTTGCTCATTTGCTGAGACTCTTGCTAAGTTGCTGAGGCTGACCTTGAATTTGTGATCATCTTTTCTCAGCCTCCCAAGTACTGGAATTACAGGTATGTGCCACTATGCCAGGCTAAAAGTTTTTTTTTTTTTTTATGTTCGTTTGTTTATTTATTTTGTGCTACTGGGGATTGAACCCATGGGCATTCTTCATCTGATCTATACCTTCAGCCCTATTTTATTTTTTATGTTTTTGAAATGTGGTCTCACTAAGTTGCTGAGACTGGTCTTGAACCAGTGATTCTCCTGTCTCAGCCTCCCAAGTACAGGGATTATGGGCATGTACCACCATGCCGGGCGAAAGTTTGTTTATTTTTGAAAATGCTAATTTGAAATGTTTATAGCTATCTAAGTGGAGTTATCAAGTTTGCATTTGACACAATAATGATACCTCTCGATTTTCTCAAGTAATGTCCAAAAATTGCTAATAAAACCCAAAGCATGAATGGAAGAACAGACTCTGACCAAAGGTAGACATTTGGAAATAATTAGCACAGAGATGCTGCCGAGTGCCATGAAAATGACTGTGAGCATCAAGGTATGGATTCAGAGGATGAAGAATCTGAGGACTCCATACTGGGTTCCTCCAAGAAGGAGGAGAAACAAGGATGCAAGGGAAATGAGAAGTCAGTAAGAGGTGTAAAGAAACAGCACCAGTCAGAAAAAAGAAAACTAGAAAAGGATGGTGATACAGGAATATCTAAATAAAATGTTTCAAGGAGGAAGAAGTAAGCCACCGTTTTAAAGGAGAAGTAACTGGTGACCTCAATGAAGGCTACTTTGCTGTAGTGATAGCAGATGTCAGAGTTGCTCAAGAGAGGATAGAAGAAAAGACAGTGAAGTGATAAGCACTCCTTACAAGGGTTATGTTATAAAGGGGCACACAGATGAAGTGGTTTAAGGAAGATAAAGGGTATGGGAGGATATTAAAGGTGAGAGAAGCTGGGCATGATGGCACATGTTTGTAATTCCAGCACTTGGGAGGCTGAGACAGGAGGATGGCAGGTTCAAGGCCAGCCTCAACAACTTAGACCTTGTTTCAAAATACAAAATAAAATTTGGGCTGAGGGTATAGCTTGGAGGTAGAATACCCCTGGCTTCTTCTTCAATCCCCAGGGGGGAGGGAGGGAGGGAGGGAGGGAGGGAGAGAGAGAGAGAGAGAGAGAGAGAGAGAGAGAGAGAGAGAGAGAGAGAGAGAAAGAGAATATGAATGTATATCCTAATGCGCACAATCCGGTAGTGACAGAGAATCCAAAGATGCAAGGGAGAAGTAGAATAATTGGAGTGGTATCCCAGAATAGTCAAGTGAAAATGGAAGATAGGGTGCAGTGGGTGGGATTGGCCTTAGCTAGCACAGACAGTTCATTCATATACATCTGTTGAGAGCAGAAAGCAACAGAGCAAACAGGTTAAGGGACGAGATTGTTCATTCACTGATCGTGACCAGGGACCAAATTAATTGACTTCTTTGTGCCTCTGATCTCTCATTTTTAAAACAAGGATGAAAAATTGGTCTCTGGCTCATTGGGTTGTTGTGAAGATTAACTTCGTTGATCTATGTAAAGTGCTTGGGACAGTTTCCAGGGAACAGTCAGCAGTGTCAACTATTATTATACTATCAATTGGAAGAACAGATACAGGCACAGGTCCAGATGTCCAGGTAGATGTGGTGCAGTGAGAATGAAAAGACTTTTTTTCTGATTGCTTTTATTTATATTAAAATAGGGAGTAAGGCCATTATATGGACGAAGAGAGATATGTCTTCAATATTTAAAAAGAGGGAAGAGATACGAAATAGTTTCTTAGGAGAGTGGATATGTGCCAGGACTAGAAAAATGCAGAATGTCTTGGCAGCATTTTGTGTCTCTTGGGGTTGTGAACATAAATTCAAAGCTAGATATGTTTACAATTTACTTCATCCATGTTCATCTTGAGTGTGGTAGGAAGTGGGTATAGAGTTGAACTTGGAGTTTGGCATTCTGCTAGATGAGTGCAATGAAGGAAGAGAGAGGCAAGGGTATATGCAAAAGAGACTATGATGGTAGATAATGGTCCTTTGGTTAATGCAAAGAGAGGATTAAGGGACTGAAAACCATGTGGAATAGTCAAAATACTGTAGGATTAATGGAGTAAGGATTTTCAGAATCATGGCATTAAAGAGAGTAAATAGGAAAAACAAAAGATAGCAGTTAGAAAAAAAATACCTGGAACTAATATTTAAAATGAGTTGTAGACAGTCATGGTGGTGCACACCTGTAGTCCTGGCTTCTTGGAAGGCTTATATGGGAGCATCAGTTTAGCCCATGTGTTAAAGACAAGCCTGTGCAACATAGCAAGACCTTCTCAAAAACAAACAAACTAGCTAAGTAACTAAAGAGAAGGGAGTTATAGTTATAAGGTGTAGGGAATGCTGATAGGAGTGGATAATGTTTTAGTTATCTTGGGCTGCCAAAATGGAATACCTTAGACCAGGTGGCTTAAAGAACAGAAATTTATTTGTCACATTCTGGAGATTGGAAGTTCAAGGTCAAGGTGCCAACAGGGTAATTATCTAGTAAGGGGTCCCCTATTACCCTCTGCCTTGGATTGTAGATCTGCCTTCTTGCTTGTTCTCACATGGTCTTTCCTTGGTACAGGCTGGTGGAGAGAGAAAGAGGAAGATGAAGGAAGCTCTCTAGTACCTCTTGGTATAAGTGCACTAACTAGCCATGAGCCCCTCTTCCCATGACTTCATCTAAACCTAATTATCCCAAAGGCTATATCCCCAAGTACCATTGCATTGGAAGTTGTGGCTTCAACATATAAATGTTGCAGGAATACAATTTCAGTCCATGGAAGGTGGGAAGGAGTGGGATCCAGATAATGGGAGTAGAAGAGGACAAGGAATTATGTGGTTATCATTTATTATATCATCTAGGAAGCAACAGGAGCAATTCTATAGATAGTAAAAATTTAAAAAATTTTAAAGGAGAGTGACCAAAGAACCATACATGATAACAAGAAGGATTGGCATAGACTGGTATTATATAGGATTCAGAGCTGAGTATCTTCTAGAAGGACTGGGAAAGTATGATCATCTTCATGTAGACTGATAAGGGGAGTATGGAAAGGAAATGAACTTCTCCTTGAGAAGGCTGCAGAGGTAGTACAATCCTCAAGTTGAATTGAGCACAATCCTCAACCTGAGCAAGAGGGTTAAGAGAAAACATACAGGGCAGAAGCCTTCTGGGGCATTCACAAAGAAAGACACCTTATTTATCTAAGTGCAGAAAGCTTTTCTGGCCCTGAAGATCTCTTCAACCTTAACTTGGACAGTCTTGGCTTTGTTTTCACAATTATTTAAAAATTCCCTTATTGTCCGATTTCTCTTTTATGAGTACATAAATTCCTGGGAATTGTGCATAATTTGAAATTTATTACATAAAATAAGATGGTTAAGTGCAGTAGGGTAGTACACTATAAAGAAGCAGGATCGTGGTGGTCCAGCCCTCCAGGCAGTGGGGTCAGGGGTCCTTCGATAGGTTTGGATTGAGACGAGGTTGTTTCTGTTTATTGCTTGTTAGTAGCTGTTTTTTATACCATCTTTTTTGCAGTGAGACATATAGAACAGGAATTTTTACAGTCTTATTTTTCTAAAGGTTGAGTAGGTACATTTTTAACTAGAAAAGCCATTTCCCATGGTATTTGGTGGGATTAAGAAAACAGTCAAGGTTACAAAGTACAATACATATATAAAGATTCTTTTAGTACAAAGCAGTGTTAAAGGTTAACAACAAATAGTCTCTATTCATTAGTTTAAATCTTTACTATTTGTTTAGCTCCTTTAAGTAGTGTTCTTATCTTTTTCTCAGGCAGCTAGAGAGTTAATGTGTCTGGTGAAATTTTAAGAAGACAAGGAGGAAGTGGACAAACTATCTGTCTTAAAGCCTTCTTTACTCATAGATAAAATAGTAGACATAAATCTCTTTGGCTTATTTATTTTGTTTCTATACCTATGTGGTGAGAGGGAACATAAGGCTGTTTAGTGACTAAGCTTGCAAAGCCCGTTTCCTGACTAATGTTTGTACGTGGTTAATGAATTTCTTATGGGTTGTCTTGAGGCACTGTTTTTTCAGCTAAGATATCACTTCCATCAGGCCACATGTTTCTAAGAAATTTTCCTTTATAATTAATGTGAAAGCAAAACCCAAAGCACCCCAAATTTCTAGAACACAATATAATGCAAAGTGGGATATGCCACACATTCCATCTCTTGGAATCGTCTGCCTTGCAGGACTCCAGCAGACCGAGCCTTGCTCAAAATCCAGCAATTAAGGAACTGTGGCACAGGATGGCACTTCTTCCCAGGAAGTACAGTGTCTTTCTGAACCAGATTTTCTGCTGTTCTCTTGTGACTGACAGGCCCATTACAAGGAACCACTGTGATTGTGATGATGCTCTATGCCCAGATGGTCTGGCTGTGGAAGAACTGGAAGAGGAGTGCAGGGGAAGATGCCAGCACAGGGTTTGACAGCTGTGCTGATGTTGTAGCAAGGGAATTTTCATCATCATCTAGTAGTCAAGGGGAAGCATTGGGCCCAGACAGGAAAAGGGACACCGGATCAGCTGTTTTTTTTTTTTTTTTTTTTTTTAATTTTATTTTTTTAACACTATTGTGGTCCATACCATTCTAGTTTTTTCTTCTTTTTTTAAATTGTTTTCTGATTGGCCTTACAATCCCTCTTCATTAATATCATACTGATGATGGATGAAGTCTGTCAAAATGAAATTCTGGAATGCTACTTTGTCTTTTGCAAATCTGAAAAATAAAAGTGATTTTCCCACATAAAATAATAACCATTACTTTGCTGGAAGATGAGTCATTCTGGAGGAATCACTAACAGCTTAAATATGAATGATTTTATAGCTAGACAAGTTGGTAGAGGTGGTGGAGGAGAGATTTGTAGAAAGCAAATGTAATGAGCAACAATAGAGTTGGCACATACTTGACTCTGAAACTCCTCCTCCCTCCTTCACCCCAGCTCATAGTGGACACAGATCATCAATCTCCTCATTCTTTCCCACTGAGCTAAAAGGAAATTGCACATTCTTAAACACATTTTTCCAGGCATGATTCCTAATCAACTGGCATAAGAAAGAGAGAGAAAGTCAACCATCATCTGAGATCTAGATGTGTTCTGTACTCCATGGGGAATATAATTCCCCCAATATGTCCTTCAAAGGGGGCTGCATTCTTGATCCACAAAGTTGTTATTTGTTAATAGGGTCAATTATTTAATAACACTTTTTTTTTTTTTTTGCGGTACTGGGGATTGAACTCAGGGGCGTTCTACCTCCGAGCTATACCCCCAGCCCTATTTTTTATTCTTTATTTTGAAACCAAGTCTCACTAAGTTGCGGAGTGCCTCACTAAGTAGCTGAGGCTGGCCGTGAATGCGGATCCTCCGGTCTCGGCCTCCTGAATGCAGGGATTACAAGCATGTGCCACCATGCCCGGCTAATAACACTTATTTTTTTATCACCACTGTGAATTTTGTTGTGTTCCATTAATGTAGTGTTATAGTTAGATATAATATTAAGGGTTCATATAATTGAGTCATGAGGGTTGTAATCCCAGAAATGGATAAATCCATTGTAATGGATTTTCCTGGGTGATACCTATTGGCCAGTAGTGTGTGGCTGGAGGAGGTGGTCCCATATGTGGCAGGCTTGTTTCTGGCCTCCATGATGTGATTACAGCCCATGAGCACTCCCTTTCTCTGCTTACTGCTGCCATGCCCTGAGATCTGTGGTCCCTGACCTTAAATGTACCAAACCTGAAACAGTAAGAAAATAAATCTTCTTTCCTCTAAGTTATGTGGTCTATATGTAGATTATGTCTGCAAGAATGTTGATGAATACACATGGGATATATCTTTCAATAGCTTGTAATGTAGATATATTCATTTAATGTATCTTGGGAGATGATTAATAATGCATCAAATCCTCTGATGATTATAATGATTATATATAAGATTTGGTTGAATAATTTAAAACCCGTATTTCTAATATTATGATTATAGCATATAAATAGACATTTTAAGTTAATGACATTATTTATGTCTAACATTTGCATATGAATAGATACTTGCCTATGTTCTTCTGCTCATGATTTCAGTGAGGAATTTATCTTGGTAATTTAAATATTTTAATTAAAAATCACATTTAATATAAATAATGCATTTAATCATGAAATGATATAGTTTAGGGTTTGGAGAAATCTTAAAGATTATCTATTCCTCCCTAAAAATAATCTATTCCTTCCTTGCACAGCATTTCTTACAGTAGTCACCAAATTAGTCAGGATCCTCTAGAGAAATAGAATCAATAGGAGATCTACTTTGAGGACTTGACTCACGTTATTATAGAAGCTGAGAAGGCCCGTGATCTGCTGCCCACAAGTTGGAAATCTGTGGCAGCAAGTGGAACAATTTATTCTGAGGGTGGGGTAGGATAAGATGAGACATCTTAACTCAAATAATGGGAGACAGAAAAATGGAGGGAATTTCTCCTCACCCTGCTTTTCATCCTATTCAGGTCCTCATCAGATTGAAGGATGCCCAACCACAGGGGGGAAGGCTGTCTCTCCCAATTTCCTCACCCCTCACCTTCTTGCCTCTTCTCCTCTGGTATCCACCATTTTATTCTCTATGTCTGTGTATCAACTTTTAAAGAAAAAAGATTCCACATATTAGTGAGACCATGAAGTATTTTCTTCCTTTCTTTGTCTGGCCTATTTGACTTAACATAATATCCACCAGGTCCACTCATTTTGTGACAAATGATAGGATTCTCTTTTTGAATGCGGAATAATATTCCATTGTTCAAATACAGATGGCCCCAACTAACTATGGTTCAACTTACATTTTTCAACCTTATGATAGTGGAGAAAGTGAGGCACATTCAGTAGGAGTCATACTTTGAATTTTTAATTTTAATCTATTCCATGAGGTTCAGTACTCTCACAATTCTGGGCAGCAACTGAGAGCTGCAGCTCCCAGTCAGACATAAGATGTGTAGGTTAACGATAGATAGTCTGCAGTTGTATGCATCACCAAGCTATGATGTTCAGTAGGCTGTATGTCTAAATGCATTTTGAACATACAATATTTTCAACTTACAATGGGTTTACCAGGATATACACCCATTGTAAGTCAAGGAGCATCTGTGTACCACATTTTCTTTATCTATTCATCTGTCAGTTGACACTTCAGTGGCTTCAGTATTCTGGCCATAGTGAATAATATTTCAATAGAAATATACACATACAGGTTATATATATATTTGTGTGTGTGTGGTACTGGGGATTGAATCCTGGGTCATTCTACCTCTGAGCCATACATCTGGCTCTTTTAAAATTTTTTGTTTTGAAACAGGATGTCGCTAGATTGCTGAGAGTCTTGCTAAATTGCTGAGGCTGGTCTCAACAAACCTGTGATCCCTCTGTTTAAGCTTCCCAAGGAAGGGCTTATAGGCATGCACCACCATGCCTGGCTTCACATATGGGTTTTTTTTTTTTTTTTTTTTGCGGTACTAGGGATTGAACTCAGGGGCATTCTACCCCCAAGCTATACCCCCAGCCCTATTTTTTTATTCTTTATTTTGAAATCAGGTCTCACTAAGTTGCGGAGTGCCTCACTAGGTAGCTGAGGCTGGCTGTGAACCCGGATCCTCCAGTTTCAGCCTCCCGAATGCTGAGATTACAAGCTTGCGCCAACATACCCGGCTTCACATATGTTTTTTAATGGATGATAAGAGATGAGGAGGAGTGGAGAGATCAATTTTAGCTGGAGGGAATCGAGGAAGGTAATGATTTAGCTAGCCAAGGAAGCAAAGAGATAAAGGCTGAGATGAGCATGAAGAAGGCACCATGCATAGAAAGAAGATGGTTTTAACTTTTGCACTAAAGCTAGGTGCAAACTGAGAGATAATGAGAATGGTCCACTTGGACATGGAAACAGGCAGAGGACATCAGGATTTAGGATGCTTGAGTAAAAGCTTTGGCCATTAGTGTTTTCTATTATGTTCACATATAATAGAAAAGTATTTAAGAATTTTTTAGCAGAAAATTGTAATATTTGCTCTAGGTTTTAAAAATAGTAAAATGGAGCCGGGTGTGGTGGCACACGCTTGTAATCCCAGCATTTGGGAGGCTGAGACTGGAGGATATGGGTTTGCGGCCAGCCTCAGCTACTTAATGAGGCACCTTGCAACTTAGTGAGACCCTTTTTCAAAAATAAAGAATAAAAAATAGGACTGGGAGTGTAGCTCAGAGGTAGAATGCCCCTGAGTTCAATCCCCAGTACTGCAAAAAACAAAACAAAAACAAAACAAAACAAAAAAAATGGTGTAAGATAAACCAAGCCTTGGGATGGAAAAACGACAACTTTGATATGAGAGGTGTAGTTAGGGAATGACTTCAATATTCACGTGATTGGTGACAGGGCAGAACCTGTGACTGAGGTGGTGGCTTTGGAAGTGAGAAAGAAAGCATAGGGCAAGAAATACTATTGAGGCAAGAATGATAAGGATCAGTGTCTGAGCACCGCGGGTAGGGAAGGCATGTAAGAGTAAGAAACAGAAGGCAAAATAGTAGTAGAATTTGTAGAAATCAGTATCAATATGCTTTTTTTTTTTTTTTTTTTTTTGGTACTGGGGATTGAACTCAGGGGCATTCTACCTCCAAGCTACACCACCAGCCCTATTTTTTATTCTTTATTTTGAAACAGGGTCTCGCTAAGTTGCGGAGTGCCTCACTAGGTAGCTGAGGCTAGCCCCGAACCCGGATCCTCTGGTCTCAGCCTCCCGAATGCTGGGATTACAAGCATGCGCCACCACGCCCGGCTTCAATATGGTTTTGAAAAGAAAGATGAGCCGGGCGTGGTGACGCACGCTTGTAATCCCAGCATTTGGGAGGCTGAAACTGGAGGATCCGGGTTCGAGACCAGCCTCAGCTACCCTAGTGAGGCCCTCCGCAACTTAGCGAGACCCGGTTTCAAAAATAAAGAATAAAAAAAATAGGGCTGGGGGTATAGCTTGGAGGTAGAATGCCCCTGAGTTCAATCCCCAGTACCGCAAAATAAAACAAAAAAACAAAAAAAAAACCATTGAACTAGATATATTCCCTATAGAGTTATTGAAAGGATAGTTGATAACTATATCTCCTCAATGATGATACTAGAAACCATGTAATTATGATTCCATCCATAGAAAATAGATAAAGAAAATATAGGTGGGAACAGAATCTTTTGGAATGACTATTTTTAGCAAGCTGGAAGAGTTACATAGCTAGTTCTAAGAAAGGGACTAAGTAGGTGGTCACAGCATCACGCTTAAGTAATATGAATGAACTAGAACTGAATTTAATGATTCATAGCTCACTGATGTCTATTCAAAGACTGGTTTTAATAGAATGTCTAAAAAGGGCAGTGCATTGTTAAAATTGTGATGAAGTTCTAGAGATAACTTAGTTTATTAACACTTAAAATTTCTAATGCTATTTTAGTTAATTGTGACATCTGGTTCCAATTAGTTGATGATTTCTTCCTTCCATTCCTCTTTACCCCTCTTCCAGGAACTTTCTCACCTCCTGGGCATTTACCAAACAATAGTTTCCAGAAACATTTTTAGAACAAATGAAGTGTAGTGGAACAGTCTAGCTTCATTTTTTTTTCCCATTGACAGAGGCATCTTCCAAACCACCAAGGTTTTAAAGACTTGCTCCAGTGATTTTAATAATGACTATTATGTATACCTATTTCAGCTACATCCTTTGAAATAATGGAATTCATTTATGGTTTTCTTTCTAGCTAGATTAATCAATCTGTAAAGCATATGACTAAGCCTGTCCCTCAGATACAATGGTATCATTTTTGTATTCCACATACTTGAGTTCTTTACCTGGGACACTTCTATTGTTTAATTCACATCTTTACAGACTCACAGTTAATTTCTCCTTAAAAATATTTCTCTAAAACAGTCATAGTAAATTCTAAGTAATTTTAAAAGTTTTATTTGCTCAATTATTATGTTTACATGCAGAATCATCACAGAATTTCAAACTGGAAGAGGCTGTAGAGAAAATTCTCCTCCATAATTTGACATATCAGAAATGAGAACCCCAGAAACATTAGGGGACTAGAGAAACGACATATGGTATATTAACACATCACAGTCTTATACAATTACAAAGGCAAATATGTCATATAATGATTCAAATCACTTGCCTATTTCAGTCATTTTAAATATCATTGGATTTTCTTTATGGATATCAAACTATGTCACGAAATGATAAGGAATTATAATCAAGTGATGATATCATTCTTGGCCCCTATGAGATATATCCTTAGGGAAAATCTTTGTTGTGGCATCCATAGAGCCTTATATAGAAAGTTGTCAATGTTGGAGAATTGTGGTTAATGATTGTGGTTAACAAAATTCCTTTTCTATGTTATAAGGTAATATTAGTAACAGATATATCAATCAAAGAATTTTAAAGATTAGTATTTTTTAGAGACTGAGGATATAACTTAGTGGCAGAATGCTTTCCTGAGATGTTCAAAGCCCTGTGTTTGATCCCCAGAAACACACACACACACACACACACACACACACACACACACACACACACAATTATTTTCTTAAACAAAGCTGTCGAATCCTTTATAAAGTGTCAGATGCCTTGGAGAGTTCATGTCAACAAAAATAGCTATATTGTCAAAAATATTTGGTATAGGAGTACTGAGATATTTTGCTGGATTTTTTTCTCCTTTTTTCTTTATTTAGGCAATATATTCCTCACTTGATACCAGAAAAGTGGTACACACTTTAAAGGAAGTAGCCATACTTTTTTTTTTTTGCAGTACTAGAGATTGAACTCAGGGGCATTCTACCTCCGAGCTATACCCCAGCCCTGTTTTTTAATTCTTTATTTTGAAACAGGGTCTCACTAAGTTGCAGAGTGCCTCACTAGATAGCTGAGGCTGGCCTCGAACCCAGATCCTCCTGTCTCAGCCTCTCAAATGCTGGGATTACAAGTGTGCACCACCACACCCGGCTGGAAGTAGCCATACTTTAAGGGGAGTAGACTTGAAAGCAGTAGATTTGTGATATTCAACCTAATGGGAAAAGGTTTTGAAAAAATTTATCCAACTTAAGCATATCTCAAGTTTTTTTTTAATTTTTATTATTCAGCACGGACTTTTTATACATTTCTTGAGTAAAACAGGGTTATGTCTACACTTATGACATATCAATCATTGTCAGAGCACAATTAGCACCACTTCTTCATTTTCCACGTATAGCCACATTCTTTTTTTTTTTTTTTTGCAGTACTGGGGATTGAACTCAGGGGCATTCTACCTC
>PVLC010021956.1:0-27105 GCA_004027655.1 Graphiurus murinus
CTAGCATCGAAACACTTGAAAATGGAATTGAAATTTTGCTTTCTCTTCTACAAATTTCAGGAACAATAGCATCTACCCTCTCCTTTTTTTCTATATACTACTACTATACAACACACAGACACACAAACACATGTATGCGTGAATTGATGTCATGCATATACATTATGATGAGATTCTGGAAGTAAGAGATTGGATTTATTTATTTACTTACTTAGTTACTTATTTTGTGGTACTGGGGGTTGGACCCAGGGGCATTCCACCTCCGAGCTACACCCCCCAACCCTATTTTATTCTTTATTTTGAAACAGGGTCTCACTAAGTTGCGGAGGGCCTCATCAAGGATCTGAGGCTGGCCACAAACCCGTGATCCTTCTGTCTCAGCCTCCTAAAAACTGGGATTACAAATGTGCACCACCATACCTGGCTAAGAGACTGGATTTATAAACATATATTCCCCCCCCCCCCCACACACATACACTGTGTGTCTGTGTATCTGGTCTCTCAATTCCAAAATCTCTCCCAAGAGCTTCAATATCCTCTAGAGTTCTAAACAGATGAACAATGAACATCTGAATATTTGGGGGCCTCTAAACTTCCCCGAAAGTATGCAGACTGACTCACAGGGTCAGTATGTTTTTTGGAGTGATAGCTAGTAAGGACCAGACATGGTTGTTGTTGGTGATGATGGTATATGTGTTTAAAATATCTTAACTATTTATATTTCCTAATTTTGGTGAATAAAGCTATTGAAAATGAAAACCTTCTTTATAATTCACCTGCGCCTACTACCATGTCACAGAAAAGTACACTGTAGCCTGTCTGTGAGAGCCTGTCTGTATCTAGTCTTCCTGATAGCTCAGCACCTATACTTCCTCTCTTCCCTTCCAGAAATCAGAAAATTCCTTCTGGCCCTGAAAACATCACCAGCTACCACACGGAGTGCCAAACCCTGCCACTGATGTAGACATTAGCTCTTCCAATGGCCAAGAGCTAACCTATTTGCCCAATTTGCATTTTAATAGTCTGCAGCTGTAGTTGAGTCTGTTCCTTTTATGATGGGGATGCCCCAGCTTTGCTCAAGATAGACGAGGCTGGCATACTGCCCAGAGCTTGACAGCTGTGGCTCATTTGCTACAATGCAATAGCACACCGCCTCTTGTTTCCAATAGAGGTCAATGCATAGGGGATTCCGCCCTGAACCCAACAGCTAGCTTAGCCAAGCTTAGCATAGAGAAGTTCATCAGGCTGCATGGTTCTGAAATTTCTTCCCAGATATCTTACCCTTGGACCCACTATTTCACTCCCTACAGAGCTACATGGACATAACCAGACTCACTCCTTATGCCTGTCTTGGAGGTGAGGGATCTTAGTTATAGGGAACACTCCCAGCCCTATTCTTTATTCTTTATTTTGAAACAGGGTCTCACTAAGTTGCAGAGGGCATGGCTAAGTAGCTGAGGTTGGCCACGAACCTGCGATCCTCCTGTCTCAGGCTTCCAAGTACTGGGATTACACCACGCCTGGCTGGGACCTGAGATCTTATGTGCCATGGAGAGAGTGCAAAAATATTAAACCTCATTCCTGGGAAGAGGCCTTGAATTTTTAATTATACTCACAATCTAAGAACTTACATTGAGAAATTAAATTCTAGAATGCACGGAGCTTCCCTGGGTGCTAAGAGATTTCTGCTTCTCAAGGGTTCCTGGGCTCTCTGGAGGGAATTCACACTCAGGCAGTTTTCAGCGCTTGTCATTCTAATCTGCCCTCATGCGAGACATCCCAGAGACTTTTGTCTTAGAAAATACTGACTCCGTGAAGTTGATGGGAGCAAGGTCTTCGATTCAGTATGAAGGTAAACAGTTGCTTAACATCACTGCAGAACGTGCAATGGGGCCGTGGTGTTTCCCATTTCAAGAAATTACTTGGCGGCCTTTGTGCGGAGTTCAGTTTCGGCCACCAGAACGGGATGCACAAAATTACTCAGGCAATAGCTTACAATGCCCATGGAGAATAAACAAGGCCCGGGGAAGTTAGGAGACAGTGGACACCGTGGTGTGTTTACTCTGGATTTGGGCTGATGGTGGTTGTCTGTTCTAGTATCCTTAGCTCTTTACACCTTGAAAATTGTGGTCTGGCTCTGGTTTTTAGGTCATAGTAGGAGCTAATTTGGAAAGTACTCCAAAACTTCTTCCTATCAGGATGCCTCTTAAGGTGAAATAAATTTGATTCCTTTTGAGTTTGAGAACTGTCAAGCAAAATGCAAGCATCCCTAAGCCTTGGGAAGATAAATGTCTCTACCTTTTTTTGGCATTATTGAGTATATAATAAAATGTATTTGTGTTATTCATTACATTTTATAGCAGGACTGGGCCATGTGCAGACTCCCTGGCTTTATGAATAAAAGTCATAAACATGGCTGCCACCATTTGGACAATCTAGAAGTCATCGCTGTTGTTGGGAGTTGCATTTCTGTGATCGCAGTCAAAGTGCGCTAAGGCAGTCATCTGTAATCATCATCTTGGGAAATCCATCACACCAGTTCTAAGGCCAAGTACTGCCACACCCACCATAAGCTCGTGCTCTGTTACTGACATCTGTGTCATACCACGTTAGAGAAAAGTGTGTGTATTTCTAAAGATCAGTGTCACCCGAGTAACAGTAAAGTACACACTGTATTTATGAAGATCTATGTCACACCATATAAGAGTAAAGTTAAAGCGCTAAGAGTCGGGAGTCTTATATCCAATTAGTCCACAATGCCAGGAATCTGAATAAAACATATAAAAACAGACAAAAAGGAGCCATAATGTAAAATCTTAAAAGAATAATAAAACCTAGAGAAAAGTGCTTAGACGTTACCCCTCATTTCTTGCAAAGTAA
Organism: Graphiurus murinus; assembly: GCA_004027655.1. Lineage (NCBI taxonomy): Eukaryota > Metazoa > Chordata > Mammalia > Rodentia > Gliridae > Graphiurus > Graphiurus murinus. Next base: position 2,881 of record PVLC010021956.1, read on the forward strand.
GCTCATATTTAAGTTCAGATGGACCGGGTTAACAATCACTATTTTTAATGTTAAAATGCCCCGGGGAAGTTATAAACGCACCAAATATGCTGTTAACCTTACTTTATATTGTGTGCAGCTGTATGGCTTTGTACCAGGGACCAAACTTCCTAACTGGACCAGCAAAGTGAAAGAGGCTTTTTTTCCCCCAAACCTTTCAATAACAATGCTTTGCTTGTCGCTACATTTCCATTTCGTTTTTTCTACCACTTCACACTAGTAATTTGGTTAGGATTTTACTTATTTCCAATTACTTTCTTTGGTTGTCATTTTCGCTGAGAAGTGCACTATATGTTACTACATGGAGATAAAAGCAGGCAGAGAAATGTTTAAAAAGAGAAGAGAAAGTTCAAATGTTTATTTCTGACAGAGAGGCAATGGGCTGGTAACTCCCACGGCCATCCTCAGGGACAGATTGAAGGAGACATTGACCTCTTGGTCAACCTTCCTGGGATCATTAATATTAAGGATCATCAGTTGATCTGAGGAGAACTCAACAAAGATGACAACAGTTTTTTTTTTTTTTTTTTTTTCCCTTACCGTCTACAAGGGAGGTTCAAATCTATTCAACTTTTTTTTTTTTTTTTTTTTTTTTTTTTTTTTTTTTGCGGTACTGGGGATTGAACTCAGGGGCATTCTTCCTCCAAGCTATTCCCCCAGCCCTATTTTTTATTCCTCATTTTGAAACAGGGTCTCACTAAGTTGCGGAGGGCCTCGCTAGGTAGCTGAGGCTGGCCGCAAACCCGGATCCTCCAGTCTCAGCCTCCCAAATGCTCGGATTACAAGTGTGCGCCACCACGCCCAGCTTCTATTCAACTTTTTAAAGGAGTGTTTTCATGGTTTCCTGATGACTGACAGGCATTAGCAGGGCACATTACAGGAGGAAATGCCCGTATTTCAGTGTTTCCTTTGTTTGCATAGGTCTGGGATGAAATCAGAAGCGCTGTGGTCAGGTTCTCAGGTCTGTGCACTACAGGTTTGTACTTCAGGAAGGTTGTTCTCGGGCCTATAGGACAGTGGTGCTTAGGGCTAGCGCTGGCTCCTTGGCAGTGACTAATGGACTAGCATATGGTCACGTGATTCTTTTTGACATCCAGAGACAGCATGCATCTGGGGAGACTGCCAAGAGATACCGATACCTCATGAGAAAACAGGGTTCCCAATGGGGACCCTGCACTATTTCCAGTCTTCTAACAAAAATGATATCTTCAAATATGCCTACTTGAATAACAGCCCTCTACAGAGTCTTTACCAAAATGTCTTGTATTATAGAGAACAAATAAAACGAAAACCTTCTGAGGCAGAAGGTCAAATTCAACGAGGCTCTATAGTATGTCAGATGGAAAAGTCTAATAAATTAATTCAGTTCGGTGTAAAACTGCAACATTTTAGCTGCGACGCTAAAAATTAACGGCACTACCAAAAGCGCAGTGAAATGAACCTAATTACCTTAATGAGTCTATGCCTCATTATGAGGGCTCAACTTCAAAATTTGCTTTTTGGTTTTGATTTTTTTAAAGTTCAAGGAAAAATGTGCCCAGGGCCCTTCTTTCTGAATGGTCTGTTGAAAGACTGGTGGTCTTAAAGAAGAATTGGGGAACATGTGACGTCAGTAAGAAAACCCAGGCCAGAAGGCTGGTGCGGATCTCTTTCCTACTAAGCGGGCAGCACAATCTAGGGCCTGACCAGGTGATCTCTAGTCCTGTATACCAGTCACATTTGGATCCTGATCCAGAACCTCGATAGTATCCAAAGAACAAGCATCCCAATTTACTTCTTCAGTGCATTCAATAATATCCAGTCCCTCTTCTATTTTTTTTTTTTTTTTTCCTGGTGACGGGGATTGAGCCCAGGGATTTGTGCATTCCAAACACACACCCTACCACTGAGCTAATCCCCAGTCCCCCTTCAGCCCTTATTTTAAGCGAAGAATATTTAAGTAAAATTTTTAAGAGATGAGAAAATTTTATTTTATTATGCTTGGATTGCAGGCCTATAATACAGATTGACCTATATATTGACCTGGAGACTGCTGTGGTCTCTGCTGGCCTTCCAGAGCACAGTATGTAGTGAGGAAGACAGACTTAGAAAAATAACAACCAAACCAAACAAGACAAAAAGGAAACCTACATAACATTGGCCTTAAGGACAGCAATGCAGGCTGGGGAGGTGGCTCTCGCCTGCAAGCTTAGTACTTGGGAGACTTAGACAGTAGGATAACAGGTTTGAGGCCAGCCTCAGCAACTTAGACAGATCTTGTTGCAAGATAAATTTTTAAAAAGGGCTAGGGGTGTAGCTTAGAGGTAGAATCCCCCTGGGTTCAATCCCTGGCACACCACCCCCACCAAAATACATAAATCAGAAGGAATATAAAAATTCAAAACTAACTACTGCACCTCAGACTTTAATTATTACTTACTATTTATACCTTATTTATTTTAAAATGTTGGGAAAACATTAAAATTTGATACCCAATAAAAAGGTCATAACCGGGCGTGGTGGCGCATGCTTGTAATCCCAGTGCTTGGAAGGCTGAGACAGGTGTGTCGCAGGTTTGCGGCCAACCTTGGCAACTTAGTGAGGCCCTGTTTCAAAATAAAAAATAAAATAGGGCTGGGGGTGTAGTGCAGAGGTAGAATATCCCTGGGTTCAACCCCTCAATTAAAAAAATGTTATAATAAATTTATTTTGTTTTCTCAGTTCAAAAAGTGGTCCTTACAATAGACTACTTGAATGAATGACTGATACATACAGCAACAAGGATGAATTTCAAATGCACACGACAAGTAAAGGAATCCAGGCTCCCAAGGTTACCTATTGTATAATTACATTTGTATGATATTCTTTAAAAGGAAAAAAAAAAAAAAACTGCAGGAACAGAAAACAGAACAGTGATTATGGAGGGGGAGGGGGCATTGAGTGTGAAGAGACCAAGGTTAGGGGGTTATGGGTGACAAGCTCCTCTATCGTTTGATTGTGGTGGTGGTTACACAGCTATATGAAAATTTCAAACTCAGAGAACTAAACCCTAAGGAGGGTGAATTTAGCTGTATGAGTTACATGTCACCAAACTTGAAAAACAAAACAGCTATGGTTTTCAGTAAGAAACGCATGAACAGGGACAAGAAGAGTCTCCTTCGGTGGTCAGCCATCAACGAGAGGAGGGCCTAGTCTTCAGGTTTGGATTCTAGGAAAGGCAAAATCCAACCGTCCTTTTAGGAGGTAAAATAAGAAGTTCTTGGACTTGCTGAGTTCCACAGCAACTAAACCCTGTTGGGTTGGAGATAAGAATCTGAGCGTTTCTGCTGTTATGATGGTTGCAGCACATGTGCAAGGTGCCTCTCCCCATCCCGCCTTAGCTGCCGGTCAATTAGCAGCATATTCACGTTTACACATCTTGGCCCCAAGCCTGCTGTCGCAGCAATGAAATATCACGCTTCTCAATGCATGAACATAATTTACAGAAACAAGATCTGTCTTTTCTCCGCTTTCCAGTTACTGCACCGTTAAACCAAGTAAGAGGTCTGCTTCGGAGTGGGGACATTGGAGAAAAGTTTCACGAATCATCTGGAGGGCACAGTCTACCCAAGGTGAAGGTGAAGGTATCCCCAGTAAGCAGAGAGACAGGAAACTGGCCATCTTGGAAACTCTGGGATCACATATGTGTGCTGAGTAGTGCTTATTCTAGTAGCGCGCGCACACACACACACGGAAGAGATGATGAGACATATATGAAGAAAATTAAACAAAAGAAGGACACATAATGCAAAAGCAGGACTGAGAATCCCAGTGGGGAGGTGGTGGAAGTTTTCATCTGACCACACAGCCAGTGAAGGTGAGCATCTTAGGGGGGAATCGAGAGAGCCTGGTCCTGTGGGAATTCCCGGCGACAGGGCCGGACTGCCAGCCGTAACCAGGCTGATCAAATTCCTCTAATTTCGGGGCATGGAGCAGAAATGTCAGTGGCAAATGGTCACCCCTGTTCTTTCTCCCCTAAGTTGGTGAAAAAACCAGGAGGTATCCCACAGGTCACAGGGAAATTGGCTAATTGGCTAAGAGAGGTCTGGCCTTCCATCGGCCTCCTGACTTGCTGTCGTCTTCCCCCTCTCCTATGCACGAGAGAGAGAATTTGAACAGATGCACGCCGGTCCCCAGGCACAGGTGAGCCGAGGGTCTTATAAACACCCTGTCGTTCCTGACTTCATTTCTGAAAAGGAAGCCTAGATTACGAAGACAGAAATCTGTAGCATCTATTACACTGAGAATTATTTTTGTGAAAATCCAAACTGGAAATGAGGTATTACCAAATGAATACCTTTAGGAACAGAGAACAAATGAAATTACACAAACCTTAAAATAACAAGAGAGCTTCAGAGAGAACATGGACTCCAACCACTTTCCTAACCACCTCTGTTTTAGTTACACTTTCAACCTTTGCGTATTTAACTGGGATTTTCAGAAAAGAACTTGAACAGGAAGGGAGATAATGATGATGAAAGCACAGATACTTCCACGCTAGGGCTTCTCATCCTTCATAAGCCAGACCAATAAAAATAATGTTTTGTTTGATGACTTAAGCTCCTTTATTTATTTTAGAGGCTGTGGGTGATCCATCAGTATTGAAATCGAAATAAAACTATTTTGTTTAATCTTTTAAACTAAAATAATGGTTCTCCCTTTACACAAACACACCTTGAATAAGAAGCAATAGGAAAGGACAAGGGATCCTGCCGGCCCAGCTTCGGTTTCCCAGCACACACCAGAGTGTGTTAGCCACACACACCCTTGCCGCACCAAGAGCTGGGTGCAGCTCATGGAGTTTTTAAAAAGAATTTGCTGAATATACCAAATGCGTCTCCAAAAAAATCCCTTGCACTAGCTAGAATAAAGTTAGCAAACACTAAAATCTGCCTTAAAAGGATTCTGTGATTGATATATGTTTCCCCAACTTGCTAGAGCTTGCACTGATTAGTCTCTGCCAAAGAATCTTTCCCAGCTGCAGGCGTTGATATCTTAGATTGACAACCCTGTCAAATTAATTTGAAAACACCTAACGGTTTACTCAGATACTATTTCCCTAGGTAAAAATTGTGGAGTTAGTATTATTTTGTACTAATAAGTCATATTCTTCTTTAGGATAAAATAGTGGTCATAACATGGTTCCTCTTGGTAGAGAGCTGTATATCCTATGCATACCATGTTTGTAACACTGCTAAGAATAAATCTTTCTAAGCAATATCATCTCTTACAAACATAAAACCTGCACAAACAACTCGACACAAAACACTGTGAAAACATCCTTAAAATCAGACAAGTTAAATGGGGAAGGTACAGATACTCACTAGGAGTCATAACTGTTTAGACAACAAACTAATTACATTAGTTTACATGTAAGAAATACTGCTTGCATTTCTTTACTCTGCAGAACAGAATTTTCTTTTTAAGGAAATCTTATTTTAAACACTGTATTCAGAAGCTTCTGAGCGTCATCTGCTGCTTCGATGTCCTTTATTACCTGTGTGACTGTAAGAGAGGTATTGGGGATCTAATCTAAATGAACTGACCGATATCCGCTAGCTCTCAGGAGGTGTTAAAATCATCAACTTTAGTTTCTTCTCAGATGCTAAGGAAAATTCACCATAGGAGAAATTCTGGTAAGAAAGAAAATGTCTTAGGCTTCGACCTTAGAGGCATATTTTTCCCATTTAAGTGCACTTTTGTGTGTAGGGAGAGCGGAGCTGGAAACAGCACCCATAAGCGCTTGGCTGCAAAACGAAGGTATTATGTAACATGCGCACATTTGACTTCCTCATATAGTACTTCCAAACACAGAAAAACATTTCGTGTGTGTTGGTGTATTTTCCAACATAAATAGGGAGCAAAAAAGCCTCCTAGTAATTTTATTCAACACCTCTAAATTTACATGAAGTACCTGGCTTGCTTTTCTTTTTAGTGGCACGAGAAGAAGGTATTTTATTTTATTATTAGCAATCTAAAGCTTCTGATGCCTCCTAAAAGCTTCTTTTTAGTCTAATAAATTAAATTCACCTTTAAATGAAAGGTAAGAGAATTAGAATCACTTTTTCTTTGCCACGGTCACAAAGCATATTATTTACCAATAAAATGTAAACATCTCATACAGATGCACATTCCCTTATATCTGTGCATTTTAGCAAGTCACACACCGTTAGAGTTATTATGTTTATCTCAAAATAAAAAAATAAGCTTGATAATATATGCTTTCCAGTGTCTGCCATTTAAAAAGACGCTAATCAATTTCACATGAATCAGCCAATGAACAGGCAAGAGAAAAAATGTGGCCACTGTCAATTGATAAAATCAAATTATCTAAGAGGGGCAAGTCATAACATTCTATTTATAAAAATTTTAAGTCACTTTTTACAAAAATAAGAAACGCACTTTCTAGGTTTGTCATCAGTTAAAAAAAATCCCAGGGAAATAAAGTATATAAATATCAACAGTTCTATGAGCTTTATAAGTTATATGTCTTATAAGTTTCTATGAGCTTTTGCTATTATTTATTGGTATTACTACATAAGTAAAGTACTTGGATTAAATTTCTTTTCAGAACAGGAATCTGGGAAGCTATTAACTAACTTTTATATTAGAAAAAAGTATATTTCAATACTATATATTTTGACATAAGGTAGTCCCTAACCATACTTTTCAAAACAGAGGTGTACATTTACACAACAGTGACAAAAGAAAAATGAGTTAATAAAATAGCACTCAACTCCTAATTCCAAAGAATTACTTAAGTTATTTATTTTTACTATAGTCATAAACGTTACCTGGACATTGCAATGATCAGAGAACTAAAACTTTGAAGCAAAGGTCACTGGACAACGACATGAATTTTCTGCCTAGGTAGCGGATACCAGCACATACCAGGGAGGGAAACACACCAGGGTCCCCATTTCTGGTCTTCGTTCACTTAGTCGTGTTGACTAAATGTGGCAAAGGCAGATTTGCTGGTGATGAACCCAGGATAAAATGGGAAAAATGTGACCCTTGACCTTTTTAACACCAGTTAAAAATCAGAACCAGGCCCATCAGCGTACCACCCCACTGCCTTTAGCCTAACAAATTGGAAACCCGATCTCCCTTCATCCCAGCACAGAGAAGCTTGTCAGAGGCTAAGCTGCTGCTGCCTCCTGGAGCTGCCCTGGTGACTGCTCCCTCCAGACCAAAAGCACAGAAAGACCCTGAGCAAAGGCAGCCTTCCTGCAGCATCTAGGGTTTACTGCAAGGTTCAGTTCCTATAGCATCTAGGGTTTACTGCAAGAACACAGTTTTGACCTGTTTCCTTAGCCTTGCTTTCATATTGCACTTGCAAGACATAATAGAGGATCTGAAGTGGGACTGAACAAGAAATAATGTGTTCATTTTTATTGCTGGGGCATAGAAACTCCATCATCCGTGCTCAGTGGCTCCCTCTTAAATATTTCTCTCTTCACAGCATTATCATGTTAAATTGACCAAAATATTCTGGCTTAATCAGCTGGCACCACAGATATAAACTGCTTTCTCTAACAGATGTTTCCCAATGAAGGGTTTCTTTGGAACCTTTTCTTCCCCCATTTTGTCCTTGATTAGAGAACCTTTGAAATTATATCTGTATTTTCTGCCTCTGCTGCGTGGTAAATTTTTAACAGCAGAAAAAGTACAGGAGAGACGACAACTCCTTAGTGCCATGTCTAGTACAGAATCGAGTTTGTGTTTATTTCAAGGAAAAACAAAAGCTGCTGAAAATATCTGTTGTCTTCTCTTTCCCCAAACTGGAAAACCTGGGGTAAAATTTTACAACAAATTAAGCCAGGGTGATAAAAATCCACGGGGGGGAAGAGGAGGAGGAGATTAAATGACATTAAAAAATATCCAAGTCTTCATTTGATTAACTTTAATCTAATTATAAAAGTCACTTCTCAGTTTTCTACCAAACAAGGAGACCTCAGAAGGTTTAAGTAAAAGGAAAAAAAATAAAAAAAAGAGGTTAGAGAAGCAAAAATAATGCTGAATTAAAGCACTTGGAGACCAATGGCTTTGAACCTGGGCTCCACCACCAGCCATTCCACCCAGCAAGGCAGTCTGTAGAGGTTTGGGTTCTTGTTAACAGAGCCCTCATTGTTTTCAAAGGCAGTTAGAAAACTGCTGCTTTATATCTTCTCACACCACGGGCTCTCCCTGCACAGCCTCGAGAAAAGGCGGCTGAGAGTGTACAATCCACAGGAAGACGAAAAAAAAAAAAAATGCATGGATATATATACACAGTCCCCCTCCCCCACCCCCACCGAGACAGAAAAACACATTTTTCTGCTATAAACTACCCCAAACTCAATTCCTGGCTGGCAAACTGTGGTAAAGGATGTTATGGTGGTGCATAATTTATAACTGGAAATTTCTGATTCATGTGGGATTTGGGGCATTTCTTTGCCCTTCACCCACCCTCTCGGTTTCCACCTCCAGCGAGAGGAGGTGGAAGCTGTCAGGCAGCGGGCGAGGCCGCAGGCAGCCAGGAGATAAACACTGCATTTTTGAGAGTGCAGTTATTCCACACCTGTTTAAAATGTTTATATAGTAATTAAAGATTAATGCTTATTCCAGACCAGATAAATATTAGTGTGTGTGTGTGTGTGTGTGTGTGTGCGTGTGTGTGTATACATATATGAATCTGCAATGTACCCGAGAACAAAGATTTTATTGTATCCAGCTTACTGAGTGAAGGGTGTGCGCTTTTTAAAAAGGCCTGAGCTTCACAGCGTTTACATTACAGAGGGGAAAAAAGGCTTAAAAATGTTAAGTGGTTGGAGCTACTGAGCGCCATCCAGAGCGCAGGTAGTCAGGGGCATGAGCTACTCCTGGTGCTAATCGTTCGGTGTGCTCTATATGAAAGGGGCAGGGCTCAGCTTACTCGGGACCAGCAGGCAGTTCAGGAGGCCACTGCTTGCTGAGGTTCAACCATAAAACCTGCTGAGATCAGCAAACAGAAGATACTTGGGTTTTGAAAAAAACGAAACACAATAATCGTAATATATGTTTTAATTTTTGAAATGAACTGTGTTTCCTTAAGAGCACAGCTTTCCCGATAGTAGCAGCATCCCAGAAGATAGGGGGAAACCTGCAGTGTGAGCAGGAGGCTACACTCACCAAGATGCCCCAAGCACACCCCCAAATCCACGGGCAGCTTGACTTGCTCCCGTCCTCTCTGGCAAGGAAAACCATCCAATGTGCCCCGCACTCATTGAAAGAAAACAAATATATTTCTTAGTTTAGAATACATTGTTTGTCTTGTTTACTTTTTAATCCACAACAACAAAAGTTAAAGGAATCAGTGGTGTCTTTCAATTTATGCAAAGAAAAAAAAATACTCCTGACAAACGGTATAGATCTTGATCAATTTACTTTCAGTAATTCACAAAAGATTCTTTGTGTTCCCTTCTGATATTAATTCTGGTGACTAGCAAATGCAAAAATCACTTTGAATTTGAAATAGTTGTCAATTGTGACAATGTTTAAAGTTCAAAATGTTTTCATGCTGCCTTTTTATTTTTTTTAAAAGGGCATGCTAATTGGGTCAAATAAAGATTACTTTAGAAAGTGGTTAAATAAATCTTGTAAAATAATCTTCAAACGTATTCTATAAAGAAAAAGGGCTTTTGTCCCTGGAAATGTTCATCAAAACATATTTTACTTATACTACTATAGGGTTCGATAAGCCTGAGTTTTAAAGGCACCAATAAGATTATAGCTGACAAATTTGATAGTGTTTGCAATCAAATAGAGACAAATGATTCTGAAAATCTAGAATCCATTCATGTGAAATTTTACCACGTTGCTGACACAGACCACTAGAACACTTTACACCCTAACACCCACCAGGTGTCAGACACCCAGGTGAAAACTGGAACCCGGTAGTCTCCCTCTACACTGCACAAACAGTCCCACCATGGGGATCCCTAGAACAAGCGGAGGCACATCTTAGAGAATAAGGAGATGAGGGAGAACTTCCTTTTATCACTTGTAATTTTGAATTATTCATAAGCATGACTAGGATGATTAATAAAAGTCAGTAAACAATAAAAGAGAATAAAAGTCAAAATTGGCTTAGAAGTGAAATATAAAGAAAACACACACGTAGGAATACTGATAACAAACAGAAGGTAGAGTTTTTTAGGGGTACCCGACCTTGTTACCTGCAGGCATCCCTCATGTCTGTGGATGGGTGATTCTACCCAAGAGATGGTCCTAGGTAGGGAGGCTCTCAAACTCCACTCTTCCCTTTGGAAAGCTATTCTGCCGTTCAGCATACATTACCCACTACCTTTAGGCACTAGTCTATTCCAAGTAGTTAATCAGGTAGGCTGGAAATACTGCCCTATATTGATGAAATAAATATGGGGTGATTATATAGATGATCCGAAGAAGACAGCAGAGATTTGCGTTCAACACACCTAGGTTCACAGTGGAGAAAACTTCATCACAAGATTTCCTTGAATTCAGGGAGCCGAAAAGGAAGGAAAGGACTCTGGCAGCCATGATTGTGTAGAGCACTGAGGTAGCATTTCTATATTCCTTACTTCACTGGATAATCTTTAAGATTCTTTAAGAATTTTACCTCAGAGGTAAAGTGGAGAATTTTATCTCAGAGGTATCAAAGTGGCAGAGCAGAGATTCATCGTCAAATCTCTGAATTCAAGTTAGGACTCTCTTCAGTATAGTGTGCTATAAAGATTGGAAATAAATTTAATAGCTCTAGGATACACAGAATATATTTATGTATGATTGTGAATTCAGAGGCTCAATATGCAGGTGAAACAGTTCGGTAGCTCAGAATGTTACAAAGCAAAATTTGTATATTGCTTGAAATCAGGAGTAGATTCTACGTATATTTTAAATTTAAATGTTCATTTTAAGTTACTCATAATTTAGGTCCACATTTCTTCTAAAAACGATTGCAGACCCCTCACATGCAATTTCCCTACGACTGAAATGCTAAAGTGTAGAGCAAATACTAAAACAGGGATCTGAAGCCCCACCGTGACACAAGGGGACGAGGAGAAAGCCCTGCAGGGTTAAGCAGTCCACACTGCTTGGACAAAAGAAAAACCCGGTTCTGCAGGAATGCTCCCCTCTGGCACCAGGTGCATGGGTTCCCACACGTGGACACTCTCTAGCCCAGCTGGGAAGGCTCCCAAAGGTGTGTTCCTAGATGAAAGTTGCGCCTTGGATGTCTGTTTCACTTTTGTTTTTAAAACAGGATCCCTAAATAAGAGGCAAAGGCATAAATCTCAGCCTAGGACAGGCCCTCTGAAGGGAGGGGCTGGTGCACCTGTGGCTCAGGTAAAGCTCTGCTATGGGAACCCAACTCGAGGCAGGATCAGGGTTTGGAGAGCAAGGAGGTTGGCATGGCAGTGTTGAGACAGCAGTGACTTCAGACCCACCTTTGGCACACACTGGAGGGCTGTCAGATCCTGCTCCCTGACGAGGGTCTGGTATTGAGGGATTGGGAACTGTGGATAGAGTGAGTACCGTTGCTTTTAGGTGCTCAGGCAGTAACTGACATGGTTAGGGACAGGGGGCATCCTGTGACCAACAGGGGTGGGAAGCAGGTAGCAGATGACATGGTTAGGGACACTGAGCATCCCATGACTAACGGGCGTGAAGCAGGTAGCAGACGCACTTGCACAGAAAACAACCGTAAAGAAGGTAATAGTTGAAACAACGCTGTATACCTAGGTTGAACTAGCAATGCCAAAGCCAAAGCCATTTGCGGACCCAGAGGGAAGTGCTCCGTGAGTGGCGTGCATGCACATTCCGATCACTCTGCATCAGTACGATGTTAAACTACAATGCATCAATTAAAAAAAAAAAAAAAAAGGCTGGGAGTCTGGAGGACAACAAACAGCACAGAATCCAGCGTCAGGGGCCACAGTGCAGGAAGGGAATACACAGAGGGTGACGTCCCCTCTCACACTCTGTGGAGGACCGGGGACGCACAGGAGGGGCTCTGGCCCTGCTGCTGCCGCCTGCCCTTGGTTTGCGCTATCATAAGCACAGCGAGGCACCCTCTGGGACAGGAGCAGGTGTGTGCCCTGCAGAGTCCTTCCTCCCCTGAAGTGGTGCCTGCTTTCACAGGTCACACCTGGCGCCCACTTCTTCTGATCAGAGGCGAGAACAAGGCCAGAACCAGCAGCCACATGGCTGTGATCCTGCCTGCATGCACTGGAGCTGAAATATTTTCATCTCTGCTTTTTTTTTTCTTTTTAAGCAGTACGGGGGATCGAACCAAGGGCCTTGTACATGCTAGGCAAGTGCTTTACCATTGAGCTACATCCCCAGCCTTCATCTCTGCTTTGATTCAGTGGCCACAGTATTGTCACTTTTCTTTAGGCATAAGCAGAGAAGCCGGGCATGACGGTGCACACCTGTAACCCCAGTTCTTGGGAGGCTGAAACAGGAGGATGGCTAGCCTCAGTAACTTAGTGAAACCCTCAGCAACTTAGTGAGACCCTCAGCAACTTAGTGAGACCCGGTTTCAAAATAAAAAATAAAATTGGGCTAGGGATGTAGCTCAGAGGTAGACTGTCCTAGGCTTCAATCCTGAATGCCACATATGCTTAGCAGCCAGAGTTACATCAATGGATATAGAAAGTGAGGCCAGAGCTTCCCTTGGCTCTTTCGTGAGAAGGGCGAGGATGGGTACTTTATCCAGCTTGTGCCTTCAGCAACAATTCTACACTCCATCTGTAGAAGTAGGATATATATGTGTACCAGTCTATCCAGCCTCCATCCACCCCACACCCACACATGCTCCTATGCACCTCACAGGTGCAAGACCCTGCAAGCTGGATCGCCACCATGGCCATTCTCTTGTGATTTGGGAGCCTTGGGTTGGCTTTGTGAGTACAGTCTCAGCACATTTTGTCTGCTTGGGGAAGGAAACAGTTCACTGCCAGTTACTGAGAGATATGGATCTTTAAGTACACTCTTTCTTACACATACTCCTTCTTTTAATAGAATAATTATCTTCGTTACACCCAAGACACACCTATTAAGCTTAAGAAGTCATTTAGGAACCATATTCAAATCAAATGCAAAACACACACTGTTAGTGAAATTAAGCCAAAAATCGGAGAGTGGAGCTTTTGGTTTCCTTTATATGTGGTACATTTTACCCACTAATTAATTTTTTTTTTTTCGGTACTGGGGATTGAACTCAGGGGCATTCTACCTCCAAGTTACACCCCCAGTCCTATTTTTTATTCTTTATTTTGAAACCAGATCTCACTAAGTTGCGGAGTGCCTCACTAGGTAGCTGAGGCTGGCCGTGAACCCGGATCCTCCGGTCTCAGCCTCCCAAATGCTGGGATTATAAGCGTGCACCACCACGCCCGGCTCCCACTAATTAATTTTGTAAGCAAACGCAAGCACCACTAAAGCCCAGGGAACCAACGATGCCACCTGTTTTATGCCACAGGAAGCATGAACGTCTGGGTCTCCTGCCAACATTGCTATTTTGCATATGCAACAATGTGGGCTTTGGGTGGTTTCCCAAATTAAATAGTAAATGCCTCTCCTTTCCAAAGGGACTACACCCACCCCTGCCCCCATAAACAATAATGTGATTACCCTGAATATCTACTCGGAAGGTTGGAAAGTACCCTGGGTTGAAAGAGGCCGGCCAGGAGGGAGGAGGGGGGGGAATGCAGCTCAGGGGACCCTCCAGCTGGGACCTGTTTGTGACTTCTCGGCCTCACTGTTTGAGACTTTGTGGCATTTTTATTGCCTGTTGTCTCAGTGATAATGTGCAAGCGTAGAGATATATTAAAACCCTAAGTAAATACATTCAAAGAGAGAAAAGGGAGAGGTCATTAGAGAAACTAGCAAGAGAACATTAATTTCAAAGTGACATGTGCAGAGAATGCAATATTTTAATTTTTAAAAATGCCATTAAAAAGTATTAGTTGAGGCTATTATTTCGATTGAGTACTTTGGGGAGCACGGCTAAATAAACAATTATTCATGACGTTCCCTGAAATGAAAAGCTGAAACAAACCTCTGGTAAACTGGACTTTGCCTGTCCTTTCTTGTTAGAGATTTTACCTTGTCATGAAATTGTAACAAGATTCATCTACTCATTTCATTAAAGAAAAGCAAAATGACCCTTGTTTTAGTCCTACACATTCCATTCCAAATACAATAACATTGCTGCTCTAAACTGCTGCTGCTGATATTGAAGGAAGCCAATTCTGATGTATTCTTGTACGGGCTTTTTAAAACCAGTTACAAACAGCTCAATTCTTTTCTTATTAGTCACAGGATATTTTCAACAAGAACACAGTCCAGATTAAGATTAATAACATGGCAAGCAATTTGCCTTTTTTTTTTTTTTCCTTGAATGGAGACAAGTCCACCAGGATGACATAAAGCCAGCCACACATGTGTGCTGGCACCACATCTTTCTGGGGGATGCTATGAGCGCCTTTGGGCACCAGGTTATTTCTTGGATGAATGGAGTACCTAATTCCACTCACCAGCCAAGCACCCTCCTTTCCCTGGGATTGGACAAGTACCCTCCCAGATCCCCTCTTCAGATCAATCTCTGGCGGTTACCAGCCTCTGTCTTTTACCAGGGACAGCAATGCCCTGTCAGGGCCTCAGCATGCTCCCTGGCCCGAATGCAGAGTTGAGCTGACCTGCAGACATCCACCAGGCTGGGGGGTGGGGACAGTTTATTTTCACAAAGGAAACAGACAATATTTTAACGGTAATAATTCAGCCCATATTAACTCTAATAATTCAATACTTGTTATTTACATTCTTTTGCTCACGACTTGCATGATGCGTGATATATGTGCCTAATATCCAAGAAAAAAAAAAATGATGATGATGAATGCTTCATGGAAAGGTTGAAGAAGTGAACACATTTGTTTGTAACCAGACTCCTTTTAACATTTTTTCCCCCCACTGGCTCTGTCAGAACTTACTCTTTCTGCGGGCATATGATAGTCCCGGGGATAAAATAGCCCACATTTGCTGACTACATGTGACAACATCCAAAAGGGGTCCAATATATCACCGAAACAGCTCGCAAACTGGCTAGTCACATTATTTATTACGAGCCACACATGTGACAAATTATTTAACTCAGTTGATCCTAATAAGTCAAAGAGCAAGCAATTAGCTAACTCAGTCAGAGGGCTGTTTGTGGCAATTTATAGATGCGCTCAAGCTGTCCCACACTTCAAAGCCCCATTAAGGGGAAACCTTTTAATGACTCACTTGAGATGACAAGCATTACACAGCACATATGGCAGGCAAGAATTTGGCAGCCGATTCTGTTACACTCGCCGCCACCCCCCCCAGCAGCTGTTTACGTGTTTTTCAGGCTGGGCTTTGCTGCTGTAAGCAGGCCAGGAGGCGCGGGGCTTTCAAAAGCAACAAGTGGCATCAATCACACGGGTTTCTGGGGACTGCTGAAATCCCCACTGTCTCAGAGTCACCGAGACAGTGAGGGGCTGCAAGTCCGGCTCTGTCCCCGTGTCAGAGGTAACGTGGAGATAAGAAAGCCCTACTTCCCCCCTGGAGGGTGTCAGGGAATCAATGAACCAACTGTTAGGAAGATGCTTTGAAGGTGGGAAGGGTTATCTCTGGAAGCCCAGAGGAGCACAGTTATGCATCACAACATCCGCTGCGCTTGTCACAGGTTCTGCATGTGGACTACCTCCACCTCCAGCCACTTTGCCTTCAGGAAATTTCCCCGAGGGCCGGAGCTGCATGCCTAGCCTTCATTCCATCACCCCACCTCTGGAGGAAGAGCGCGGCGCCACAACCAAAGTGTCCAGGAAAGGAAAGGAATCCTGAGCGACACCTTCCCATGGGGAAGCCCAAAATGGGGCCACTTCTTCACTGGAAATAGAGCACACGACAGGCTTAGACTGAACTGAAGTCTCAGAGGATGCTCTCAGAGCTTTCCCAATGTCTACAATATTCAGGCAGCACTAAGAGAGAGGAACAGAGACAGAGAGAAGATGGAAGATGTTTTCTACAAAAAAAGCTGGGGCTCTAAACACCAGAGCAAGGTACTTACTTTTGAGTGGTAAAGGCTGGACCTCTTTATCTATGCTTCGAGTACCTCGGTGAGGTCGGCTCGGTGAAAGACAAGCTTAATCAATGGAAGTTGGTGACAGCGAGAAAACACGACACCCTACCTTGTTTGGTTGGGGCCACGATTTACTGAGAAAAGACAAGTGTCAACCTTTTCCAAAGTTCCCAGCGACCCTCGGAAATCAGTAAAGCCTATGCCATACACCTGTTTTATTCATATCCAAAAAAAATCAATGGATTGTAATCTGTATTCCCCAGTGACCTCAGCTAGATCAGAACCGTGCCATATTTACAGCTTGTAGGAGACAGAGGGACCAGCAGCAGCAGGAAGAGTGACCACTTCTCCAATAGGATGCGTGTTTGCAGGTGTGCCACCCTACCCACCTCGACTACTGGAAGTCACTCTGTTCTTGATTCTGATTTTAGTTTGACTCTTTGGCTTGATGGAATTTCATGTTAATTTTGATGATATAGAAAAGCTTAATAAAAGAAATGTGAAAATCAATCAATGGTATAGGAAGAACAGAGGAGAGGCAGACCGTTCCTTTAAGTAGTTTAAACTTTCCAATCTCCCTCATAACACCTCTGAGCAAAAAGGAGTCACATTATATTCAAGTGTGCATAGGACCCCACGTATAATAGTGTAGCTTCAATTATATTATTCTGACAACTAAGCATTGGGGGGTGGGATGGTGGAGGAACAACCTGTTAGTTTGAAATAACATTAAACCATCCTAGTTTCTATGTTTCAAGGATCACAAGAGAGAATCTGCCAGAAAACAGTATGTAAAAAAGTTAGCTGTAATTATTATGGGTATGGCCTTACAAGTATGAGATTAATGTCAGCAACCTTTTAAAAATCACTTTAAGAAACAATATTTGTAGGAGGCTAGGGGCAACATAGCCATATGTATCCACATAATGGGACTGTGGGTGTGGCTCAGTGGTAGAGCTTAAGTCCAGCAAGCTCAAGGCCCTGGGTTCCATCCCCAACATGTGTGCGCATGCGCGCGCACACGCACGCACGCACGCACGCACGCGCGCCATGTGACCCATGAAACCACAGATGTCTTGTTACACACTGAAGACTTGTGACATGGCCTTTCCTGTGACAATACCAGCAATAGATTCAAAAGCCCTGCATGAAAATGTTTTCTGGAAAACAGGCGACTCAGAAAAAAGTGTCTCTTGGTAATAAAGACCCTGATGTCCAAGAAGTGTTGGGGGACACTGAATAAAATTGCTTCATAACATGTGACTAGAAGAAAATCCCAATATTTGGGAATATTCTAATGTTATTTTAAATATGTATGTGTAACTAATTTAGTAAATTAAATATTTATAGTCATTTGATCATTTTTGTCCACATTCCTTAATGTTTAAATATTCAGTTGGCATAGAATGTTTTTTCTCGTTTAGAAAACATAAGACTCAATTGCATTTGAGTTTGCCTCTACTTGGGCATATAAAATTCAAAATAAAAATAACACTTAGTGTGGATGTAGTGGTGGAGCACTTGTCTAGCTTGTGCAAGACCTTGGGTTCAAACCAGGACCACAAAAAACAAAAGAAAGTTGTAAAATAGTGTAAGGATATCTAATAAAGTTCTGTTTGAAAAAGTTCTATTTGAAGTTAATATGTCTAAATTTATTCAAGAGAAGCATCAAATTTTAACATTTATGATTGAGATGTTATAGGATGTATTTGAATAAGCTTGATTTAACCAAATTTATTTTATGTTCCATTCTTTTTTCCGATTTATACACACAAAAGTCTGAAAGAGTATGTGCCAACACAATCTTTAAGTGCTAGGATTGAAAAGATTTGTAACTCTATATAAGTGCCACAAAATATATCAAAGAAATTTTTTAGTCATTTAATTAACCCAGCACACAATTAAACTTACAAGTAGTCTACTACTGTCTCAAAACCTTTAAACATCGGAATTTCATAGGCTGATACAAAACCTTAAGAAACTGTCAGATTATAGTATTACCAGACATTTTCAGTTTCTATTTGTCAAATATTATGCCAAAGTAAATTTGACAGAGTAGAATTTGCTTGAAGTGAGAGCGCACATTGATAATTGTTTTAAAATATGGGCATATGAATGACTTCATGCAATCTTCTCTCGTATCTTCACTTAGAAAAGTAAAAAAAAGGAATTCAATGTCAGCTCAGGACACCTTCTAAGGGTGATGTCTGCTAAACTCAGGGGTGAAGGCAATAAGAAAGAAGAGGTGTGTGAAGCGAAACATAAAAGGACTCCTTCCTCGATTCCTTGACTAAGGATGTAATCCTCATGGTATAATAACCAGACTCTGAAAATAAATGCAGAGATTTGTTAAAGGAACAAACCTATGCCCAGGCTGTTGGAAGGCCATGGTGATCAGCTAGTAGAAAGCAGAAGAGGCTGGAGCAGCGGACCCAGGTTCTGCCTGGCTCTCAGACCATTCCTGAGCTTCAAGGACACTTCTCTCTTTCTCTCACTTACAAGGAGAATCATAATATTAGCTCATGCCATTGTGTAGGAGGTTACACACAGGAGAGCTTTCTGGAAAACCTAGCACATTATACATGCAGGGTTCCATGAGTGCTTCTGTTTATTTCTTTGACACACTTTTATGTGGAATATACTATAAGATCAAATGGTTTCCTTCTTTTTTTTTTATTTCTAGAAGAAAAAGAAGATAATGTTCTTACATAAAGTTCTCTGATTGACTTCACTGTTCCCACAGTGAGTAACCAGGTAGGAAAGGTGGCCCAGGGAACGGTCCTGGCTCAAGTGTGCCCATGATACAGTGCTCTGCTCCTACTAGGTTTCAGAACGCCCATCCTTCTGAGCAGGACAAGAAACAGCGAGCTTCAGCCCGAAGACACCTGGCCTGTCTTTCTTCCCCTCTGTGTCCTCCAGGGGAGTCACCCTGCTGGGGCTGACCATCACCTCTGCTGGTGGGTTGGGACGGAATTCACAGATCTTTTCTTAAGTCTCACAGCCAGAACCACAGAAATGTGGTCTCAGTTTACAGTAGATTCCCAGATGTTCTACTGATGGAAAATATAAAAGGGCCAAAAAAAGGGGGAAGTTCTGAAGATGGTACGCCGCCTTCTTTCAAGTCTCCCATTTTCCTCTTTAAGCACTGGATGAGTTATATAAGAGTGCATTTGGGATGGAAAAAAAGTGCAATTAAGATGCATCCAATAAAGGTCATTTGTAATATCCCAAGATTGACTTAAAAACTAAAAAGGCTGGCAAGTGAATCTGGCATGACAGATCTTTACCGTGTATATCCTAGGATATAGGGTTTAGGGGAACTTGACATTTCCTGAGGGATGCCTCACTGAAGGAGTAAAAAATAAACAAACTAGGAGAGCGCTAAACAAAATACCTTTGCTACTTGGACCAAACATTTGCAATTTAATTTTTTAAAATCTTTTATTGGTGCATTATAGTCTCACATCATAATGTAGTTCATTATGATAGTGACATACATGCACAACACAGCACTTGATGAACTTTCCCCCCCCCCCCCCTCCCCGGCTCCCTCTCCATAGGTGATACTAAGATTGGCATTGGTAGTCTCACATAAAACATTTACGGTTTAAAGTTTAGCCACACCTGTTTTCCCCTTTTAGCTCTCCTGGCCATGTGACTGGCTACATTCTTGTTTCCAGTAGCCGTAACATAACTATTTGCAGAAACGTCATCTCTTTGAAAAGCCCTTAAACTAGCAGGCAAAACAATCCCCACTGATTTATTCCACAGAAACAGCCTTCCATTTTAACAACCATGGGTGTTCTCAGGGATTATGTGATGTGTTAACCCTCAGAAGTGGAACCAGCAACCACGGGGGAATTCTTGGCTCTACAAATGTGCCCTGGGGTGCAGAGATGTGGACATGTGATGTTTATTCCTGTGGAGCTCGGCTCTAATGTTTTTGCTGGCTGCATGGGACTCTGATGGTGTGAAAAAAAGAAAAAAAAAAAAAGATATACAGAAGTGTGAGATGCGAAATGCAAATGTACATGTTAATGCTCTTAGCAGATGCTATTTAATCCCTTGAAATATAAAGCACTGAGTGTTTTTCTGCAGAACCCAGCGAAGAACCAAGTGAATGAATAGATTATATGAAAAATAGCACCTAAAAATAAAATTTGAGAGACTCAATAAAGGTGAAGTTTCCCCCCAGTGAATAGAAACTCAAGAAAGCAAATGATAGACAGTCGGGTGGAAACAGCCCTAACTTTTTGTGCATACACCTGGGCCTGAGCTCTCGTCACCCTCACCAGCGCTTACGACAGCCGGTTTCAGTGACCATATTTCTTTGTCACATGGTGGGCCCTCTGGGTCAACGTCTCTGTGGTGTTCATTTTGTCATCCACCCCCAGGGCAAAACAATAAAGTCTCAATATTTGATTGGTACTTAAGAAATATTTGCTAAATGAATAATGCTTGTAAAAAGTTGTGAATGAAGAAAAAGGGGGAAAAAGAAGAATCCAGGGATTATTTCTAAAGTTTCACTGTGGAGGAAGAGAAAAAAACACTTAACTGTTATTTTCTGTTTAAGCAGGAATTAGGTTATAAAATGCTGAAAATATATGTGGATGTGAGTGAGAAGAATTTCTCAACTGTAAGAAAGACAAAACGCTAAATAGTCTACCAAAAAGGATAGTGAAACTTCTCAGAAACCTTGGAAAGGCATGTTGTGGATAGACTGGGCACTGGCCTGCTAAGGCGACAAGCTGGTTCAATCAGCAAACTTCAGTTGACATCACAGCCAATGTGAGCAGATACAGGCATTTTCATTTTAGATAAAAACTACATATTTCTGGGAGACAGAAATCTATTCTTATTTTTTTACATGTTACCAAAGGTTTTTTTTTTATGTTGATATAATATAGAAAAGTCCTTTCACTATAGATTTGCTCATATTTTTACTTCTCTGCGTTGAAGCTATAGAATCTCGAGAACCATTTGGTCAACATGCTAACATGACAATTCCCTGACTCTTACCATAGCGATCATACAACAGATTGCTTCAGTTTTTCAATTTAAAAATCTATTGTAGAAGTTTTGTGCCTATATGTTGGAGTGTTGGAGCTATGCCTTCCTCTAGTAACTTCAAACTCTCTGGTCTTATTTCCAGGTCTTTGATCCATCTATATGTTTGTGCAGGGTGAGAGATAGAGATTTAATTCCATTTTTCTACAAACGGATAACCAGTTCTTCTAACACCATTTTTTGAAAAAGTTAATTTTCTCCAACATATATTTTTGGCAACTTTGTCAAAAATCAATTGGCTACAAGTGTGCAGATTTCTTCTTGTATCTTCTATTCTGTTCCATTGGACCATGTGTCTATCTTTGTGCTGATACCATGCTGTTTTTTATTACTATAGCTTTGTAGTATAATTTGAAGTCAGGAACTGTGATGTCTCCTACATGGTTCTTAATGCTAAGAATTGCTTTGGCTATTCTGGGTCTTTTGTTTTTCCATATGAAATTTAGGATTCATTTTTTCTAGCTCTGAAGAATGACATTGGTATTTTGCTAGGGATTGCATTGACTCTGTATATCACTCTTGGCAGAAGGGCCATTTTGATAATATCCATTCTGCCTATGCAAGAGCATGGAGAGTTTTTTTTTTTTTTATCTTCTAAGGTCTTCTTCAATTTCTTTCTTTAGTGTTTTATAATTTTCATTGTAGAGGCCCCCCTCCCAAAGCTCAAGATATTAAAACAAGAACTAATAAATGAGATGATATTAAACTAAATAGTTTCTGTTCATCAGGAAATCAATAGTCTAAAAGACAGCCTATAGAATGGGAGAAGATTTTGCCAGAAGACTAGTATCTACAATATACCAAGTATTTAAAAGATATAACACTAAAAAAGCAAATAGTCCAATAAAGAAATGGGCAATTGAACTAAATAGACAACTCACAATAAATACATGAAAAATGTTCAACTTTATTAGCAATCAGGGAGATGTAGATCAAAACTACACTGATATTCCATCTAATCCCAATCAGAACGGCAATCATCAAGAAGTCAAACAACAGTAAATGCTAACGTAGATGTGGGGAACTACACTGTTGGTGGGATTGCAAATCAGTATAGCAGCTATGGAGATCGGTGTGGAGATACATCAGAAAACTGGAAATGGATCCACTATATGATCCAGCTATTCCACTCCTGGGTATCTCTCCCAAGGAACTGAAATCAGAATATAATAGTAATACATGCATACCCATGTTCATAGCAGCACAATTCACAATAGCCAAATTATGTAACCAACCTAGGCGTCCATCAACAGATGAATGGATTACAAAATTATGGGATATACACACAGTGGAATTCTACTCAGCAATAAAGAAGAACAAAATTACGTCATTTTCAGGAAAGTGATGAACCTGGAGAACATTATGTGGAGTGAGATTAGCCAGTCACAGAAAGTGAAGGGTCATATGTTTTCTCTCCTAGGCAAAAGCTAGGGAGTAATAAGGATACAAGAGAGATTTTAGATAATGAAGGAGAAACTCCAATGGAGCAAGGGAGGTGGCCTAGGGGAGAGGAAGAGGGAGAATTAATGAGGGAATCACTTCCATTGACATTGGGTACACAGGTGAAAATACCAACGGCAATCTTAATATCCTGTATGGGGAAGAGGGAGTGGAGAGGGAGCCAGGGGAAAACTCAACAAGTGCCATGTGCATGTATATACTATTGCTGGGAACTACACTAGGATATGAGACTATAATGCACCAATAAGAGTATTAACATTAAAAATATAAAGAAAAAAGAAGTCTATTGTACTTCTAAAACATTTCTAAAATGTATCCCCACAGAGTGAGAGATCTGATGTAAGTACTTCGTAAGAGACCTCAGATGGTGTTCTGAATGATGGAACGCCACTATAGGCATTCTCTAGAATGATAGTAGTCCTGAATGCCTAGAGATGTTATACTTATTTTGCTTCAAAAACACATGACCTCTTTCCATATATAAGACATGGAGACAATCTGGTAAACATGAGAGGTAAAATGATGCGTTAATTTTATTATTTGACCTATATCTGAATTGACACATGGTTAATAAAGAGTTTATGTTTCAGGAGCAGAAAGGCAGAACATGAAAATGAAAAGGAAGGGAAGGGAAACTTGTAAAAGTACTTCACTGTTATAAGAAATTAAAAAAAAAAAAAACTAACTGGGCTAAGTTGGGGGGGTTAATATGCTTGCTTTTCCCAATATTTCTTAGTAGCTTTGCTTCACAAAGTGAAGTGTACTGCTTTGGAATCTAGACATTTTGGTTAACATCCAAATCGCTTCTAGAGTTGGTTATTTCTGCCAGGGTAACCATGCACTTATATGGTATCTTTCAATACAAAGACAAAAGTCAATATGGTTGGTCTCAATATTTTCTCCAATGTAACTAAATCCCACTAAGATGCTTCAAAAATCTTCTAAAACAATGTCTTGCGTCTAGTTGGAAATCGCATACCCTGCCTACCCAGGATACAGGCTCTACATGTATTCAGATGAACACTGAGATAAAAAAGTAAATACCTATCACTATCAGATAGAGACAGGTTCTTAGTAGAAAAATTAAGCTAGAAAGCAGGATAAGAATTGTTGATCAAATATGGAAGTCAAGGACCAAGAAACAAAAGAAGGACATTCTGTTATCTTGAAACTATTAAATTGCACCAAAGGTAAAATCATTTCTGAAGTATATATACCTCAAAGACAAAAAAGGGGAAAATTTTAGAAATGGATATTTTTCTCTTCTCACTAAATTAACTATTAATTTACAACCAGGCAGGAGGAAAGAGAGGGGCATAGAGAAATAATGATTTTAAAAAAAGATTAAATAGAGTCAGAAAAGCTGCCTCTCTCTGCAGAAAGAGAACCAGTGTTATACGCAACATGGAAAGTATATCCTGATCATGAGAGAAATGAATTAAGCAGATGAAATAAAGGGAGAAGCTATAATATCCCACATTGTATCTTATCCTACTTGCAGCTAAATATTTGTCTTGAAAAGGAACATAGAAGAC
>PVLC010021957.1:0-27307 GCA_004027655.1 Graphiurus murinus
ACATTTTGTTACCTGGATGTCTCAATATCTAAGTTATGAGTATAGGGAAATACTTATGACTTAAATATGTACATATATTAGTGCAATGGTCTAGAGTCTTACATTGTTTGTACTTCTACTCAAAGAAAGGACCCAAGTAGAAAAGTAATTGTTGATCACACAATATTTCTACGCTTATGCTCAAAGCTGAAGAAAATTGTTCAATTAAGGAAAATTTCTCGGAAAAATAGTTTCATGGATCTATGGAGATCAATCATAATGTGTCCCAAATATGTAACCAAATCTGTATTTTAATTGACAGAATAGCCAAATCATTAAAAATTTGCCAGATGGCTTTTCTTTCCTGAATAGTCCAGATTGATTTTCTAAGAATAAGTAAATTGGCAACATAAAAAGAAAACCTACACTTACCTTAGCTAGATTGAGTCAGGACCTTAGATTTATCCCAGGATGTTTTTAAAATGTGGCAATTACTGAATGGCAAGATTCCTCTTCAGAGAGGGTGATGGTATCCCTGCCAACTAGCTTTTGAACTTTGCAGAACTACTAGTGTCATCTGTTTATGATAGTCTGTCTTGCCTCAGTGTTTTACTCATTCTCTTTCTTTTCTTTTTATCCCATCTCAGCCTTTGCCATCCTATGCTGTAATCCTTTGTTGTAATTATCTGTTTCCATTACTGTTCTCTACTAAGTGATGTCTTTCTTCTCTGTCCTTGTTTGTAGCATGGTATATTGCACATACTTCTAAGTGGGTGTTTGTCAATGACTTCTTTGGTTGACGAATAGATGGATGGATGGTGGATGGATGGATGAATGGATGGATGGATGGATGGATAGCACTGTTAGGGCTTGGCTATCAGCAGGTAGAGAAATATTTAGAGTTTGATACCTAAAACTAAGTAAGAAAGCACTACTCTGTTTTCTATACAATGTTATCATAATCAATACATTTTCCCCTTTCCTGGTCTACCCTCAAATGAGAAATGATAGAAAAATTAGATCTAATGAAATCTTTATTCAAAGAATAATTCATTTTTTACATAGAATAACTGAAGTTAGAAGAAGTCATAGAACTTTTCTAGACACACACAACTATTGAGTCACTAGCGAAAACAAGTTATGACAAGGTTTGGCTTAGCATTTTATGCAAATAATTTTGCCTTAAGTAGGTTGCCTTACTAGAAAAATGTATTTCCAAGAGGGGAATTAGACAAGTTTCACTAACAATTCTACAGCCCAGTCATCTTCATATTGTGTACCAGGTGCTTGTTTCACCCTACTCTGTAAGGTGAACTGTAGGACTTGGATGTTCTGAGAGCCAGAGCAACATGCCCTAGTTCACACAACCACTGAGTGGTAAACTTAGAATCTTAACTCTGGTTTTTCTGGCTTCAAGCTGAAGGCCTTCTCTAATAACATGTACTTTCAATAGACAGATAAATCAACAAAATCTTGTCTATAAAAGATCATGACTTGAATCACCAGTCATAAAATGGTTTTCTACTAGATATGAAAAATAAGAGAGATGTGAGTATATGGAAAGGCTTAGACTATGGTGAATGAAAACAAAGTCTATTGGCTAACTCAATTCATAATAAATGCAGCTGACTGACAGGATATCTATTTCAGCTTATAATAGAATTAATTTTGTTTCTATTTCTCTTCATAACCTCATCTCTTCTTGTCAATAGATGAAAAAAGAAGATTGTTATCTAGGAAGAATAATAATGAAACTTTCACTTACTGAGGCCTTGCTGTAGGTATGCTACTTGGTGCTTCATATCCAGTGTCCCAATCTTCCCACAACTCTATGAAATAAGTATCTTCATTTTATGAGTAAGAAAATGGAGAGTAAGTTCATTTGCTTAAGGTTCCACAGGTAATTAAGAGCAAGGTCTGAACTATCCTTTTAACCAGTACACTTTATTGCCTCTACCTTTAAGCAGGCAGCTAAAAATAAACAACCACAGATGAGTGGCCCTTTTAGAGAGTTTGCCTATTTAAACCAGTGTCTATTACTCCTTATATAATATTACTCTTTTTTTTAGAAAAAGAGTATAGGTTATGTGAATTGAACACAGGACTTTGTCTTTTACACTTTGGCAAGAGGAAAAACATCAGCCTTTGTTTCTTTTTCCTACAAGTGAGATCTGCTCTTTCAGGGAAGCCACCTTTCAAGGAGAGAAATGTTTTAAAAGAAATCAACCCTCAGGAGGCAATCAATTGATTTAAGGGCTGGACAAGGAGCAATGAACTATTTTCCCTGAGTGTCCTGGAGTTAATTTCTTTCCACCTGTCTACAAACTTGATGAGTTCTCTGGGATACCCTGGCTTGATTAAATAAAATGATGAATCCAATTCCAAATTCCATATTCCATTGTTTCCTATCCCATTGTTATCTCTATCAATCTACTCAGTGTTCATTGAGCACATCCTATGTGTCAGGCCCTATATTAGATCCTTAAGAGAAAAGAAACAAACAAAATCCCTTAGATTATACTCACATGAAGCTTACAGTCAAGTGAGGGGGTCCATTATTAATTAAGAGTCACAATGACAAACACACACTGACAAATTGTGATGCCAAGCTCTGGAGGAAAGAACTAGAGTGATAAGATACCATGCAGAAACACAAATAGGCTTAGCCTGAAGGTCAAAGAAGGCTCCATGGAGGAAGCAAAGCTTGAGCTGAGATGTGAATGCGGTAGAGGTGAGATTAAATATGCCATGCAGATAGGATGGCAGGAGGTCACATGGCAGGAGGCAGCATGGCACATTTAAGGAATATAAAAATATAAGACAAAGAAAATCAGGCCATGTGGGTGGGATTTACAATCTTCATCAAGGGTGCTAGTCACTTTCCCCAGAGCCCTGTATAGGCTTTGAAGGTTTAACACTGCAGGTGGGTAAAGAATAACAAGAACATATCTTTTTTCTGGGGCTCTCAAGGATTTCATTACATCCAAGATGGTGATTATCTCTGGGTTTTAGCATGAGGAAAAGGAGACCTAGAGAAACTCTCTTTCCATTTGCTTCACTTCTCCTTATCTTTGTGGATCTTTGAGGGACAAATGCAGTGCTTTTCTTCCCTGCTTGTTTATTTTATCACATTCATCAGAGCATTTGGAATTCTTGAAATAAGACCAGAAAACAATAACAAAAGCAAAATTTAATGTTTATTGGAATTTTAATAGATTCTAACCAGGTACTATGCCAAGCATTCTGCATGAATTTTATTATTGAGTCTGTACAACAAACTAATAACATAGAGACCTTTAATATAGTATTGATGTAGGATTTAGAAGGCTGAAACTGTGGCTAGTGGAAACTGCCACACTCAAAATTATATTGTGAAGATTTGAAAGAAGCCTTTAAAGTGTTTGACCAGTTACTGCAGGATACTGAGTGATGGTTGGCTGTCAGTGTTAATTATGCATGTGGAAAGGGCTTTCTGTAGCCATTAGGAACATCCGCCCACAAACCTTTCTCTTTCTGATGCCAGGGGCAGGTTCTATCCTACTCAGAGTGAATGTGCAGCCTGCACATCAGGTATAATCATAACGCTGAGCATTTGTACAGAACAGGTTGTTTCCAAATGGCTTTGCATTCAATGGTGAGGTCACCTCCAGGGCCTTCCTCTCCTGGGCAGCATGATTTGCTGCCTTTCCATTATTAGTCAGGCCTCTTGATTCAAAGATAGAAAATCAGCTTGAACAAGCAAGGGGGAAAAGAGAATTGATTGGCTTACATAACTGCAACCTCAGGGTAGTCAGGCTCTAGGCTCAGCCATTTGCCAGCACTCTTCTCTTGTCTCATCCTCTGTAATGCTCCTCTCTGTGCTCCAGCTGAATCAAACCCACTTCTTTTAACAAGATTTACTTGCACATTCTTACCAAACTTCAGAGATCCTGCTTATACTACTTATGCTTCTCCCTCCTGTTTGATTTATTGCTATTATAAACCACCTAGAGATTTGGCTAGTCTCTCAGATGAGAGCTGGTTTTCTTAGGGAACCATACTCCTGATAGTATTACCTCTATTTCAGAATCCTACTTATGCCTTAGGAAAGCATGGCAGCTTCCACTTTTGTACTTTATAGATACCATCACTGTCATGTAAAACATCCAGTTACTGTACTGGAGAAACAACATGGAGGTAGAAATCACTGGAACTGCATACACCTACTTTCCCCACTGAGCCCAAGCCTTCCAACCATCTGCACCAAGATGTTAGACACATGAATGAGCCATCTTGGATGTTCCTGCTCACTCAGGCCCTGAGATGATTAACAGAATAACACTTGGTTGACTCCAACCAGTCTGAAGAACTATGGAAAATAATAAATTGTTGTCATTTCAAGCTATTACATTTTGGTGTGGATTGCTATATAACAATGATTATCAAAACTCTTAGCAACTATCAGGTCCTGTGTTAGTTCTGGGTCTGTAATTATAAATACAATAGGCATGATCTACAGCCCACCACATCTACTCATCCTTCCTGCAGGGATATTTTCTGACCCTGCTTACTAAATGAGATTCCCCATAATAAGCTCCATTTATACTTTACTTCTCCCTTCATAGCCTTTTGCATACTTAGAAGTAGCCAATTTAGTTATTTGATATGTTTTCCCTGGTAGAATGTAAACCCCCTGAGGCCAGGATACACACATAGCCAGGTCGGCACTGTGCACTGTCTGCGACATAACACTCAGCAGAAATTGCTAAGTAATTGACAGTTACCTCCCTCTAGTCTTCTATTTTTGTGTTGGAGAAGATGCTGGAATAATGACATCTTTACTTTTCCATGTGATATCCAATAGAAAATTTACTCTCCAATAGGTTTAAAACTCTTAAGTCCTAGAAGAGCAGTCTGAACCTGAAATATATGTTCTCCGTATCACAAAGATCTATCTCTTATTTTCATTTGGAAATCTGATGCATAGTAATTGCCTATTTGCATTGTTTTTTAGGATTCCCTCTAATTACTTCCCCTAAATGGACATTAACCTGCTAGTATGCTAGTATCTTTTTTTCCACCTGTGATACTTTTAGAGACCTGGCTGTCATGGAAGAGGACAAAAAGGAGGAGAAAAGTTTTTTGTAAATTTAGAGAAATACAAAAATGGAATATTTGATTTTCAGAGTAAAACAGGTCATTGTCCTTGGAGTCAGCTGGTCTGGCATAAAACAAGGCTCAACTGTTGCTTTCAGTCTGGGAACTAGGTTCCTCCTGCCTGACATTAGCAAACTCCTCTGGGGTTGGAAGTGCTTCCTGTTATCCAGCTTTAAACAAGCCATTCCTCTGACTATAGTCTCTACTTGATTGGACACTTGGTGCAACTTTGCCAAAGCAGTGCTAGCAGTATGCTTAAGAAATTGCCTTCTCAGCCAAGAGCATTTACCCGTGGTTTGGTTTTACTCTATGTGCTGGATCTAAAATATTTTTCTTTATTGGTTGATAGATAATTAAGCCTTCTATGTTTGCTGAAAGCTATGGCCTATTTTTGCAGATATTTCTTAACTGTAGGGGCAGCTAAGGAATTCACAAACTTCGTGGTATAATCCAATAGCAAGAACTAAGAAGAATAAAATTAACAACTTTTCACCTAATGACAATATGAAAGCTCTTGTGAAATATATTGAAAAAATAATGCAAAGCAGAAATGAAAATACAGTGTGGTGACCCAAACCAGCTTTGTCTTGTACTAGCTTCACAATATCCTCTTCTGTGAAATGGAGGCAACATTTCCTATATCATAAAGTTCTTATAAGAATAAAAACAAAGAACACACTTGATCATTCATTATCCATCCAGCCATCACCAAATTTCTCAATTGCCGACTATGTCATAGATGTTGTTCTCCTCCCAAAAGTCCTAACCTTTAGGAATTGTATGCATGTGTGCACATGAGCATATAAGTGTATTTGTATAAAGGAGAAGATAGCCAATAAATAAGTAAACAAATAGATGTCTCTGCAGGAAACAGATGGCTTAGTTGAGCAGGGTAATTGGTTGGATAGAGTTCAACCAAGGTACTGATTATAAAGGTACTGCTGGATTAAAGAAAATTAACAAGGTATAGTGAAGTATTCTGGTCTAGCAACAGCAAAGACCCATTATCACTTTAGGCCTCAAGGGCTAGGGGAAGGGAATAGTCCCTGGAACCCAGTGAGATCGACTTGCAGTTGTGAGATTGTGCTACCCTGTAGGAGCTGTGGCTATGAGAGAAGCAGCAGAACCACCACCCAGAGCAATGCAGCAGGAAGGCAGATAGGGAGTTAATGCCCAGCCTTACCCTCTTCCCATGCTCTGGCTCCCACCAGTGCCCATCACTGGCTGAACCTGTCGTGGGTAAACATGGTCCCACTCGTGGGTTCTTGGCCTCCGTGATAAAAAAGAATTTTAACACGAGCCAGTCAGGAACAACAGGCAGGTCCTTTATTCAGGAATTCAGGGAAACGGGCAAAGGGAAAATCCCGGAGCAGCAGGACAGGTCGAAGGGCAGGGCACAAAAAGGGACAAAGGAAAGGGGTGTAGAGGGGAAAAAAATAAAAGAGAGGGCGGGGTCCTTCCCTCCCCAGTCCCTCTTTCTCAGGTTTCAGGTGGGCGATAGGTGGGCTTCTCAGGTTTCAGGATGGATGCTAGTTGGCCGCGAACCTCAGGTGGGGGCAGGGCTTTCTGGAGATTACAGTGTGGAAACTTCCAAGGGGTGGAGTTGGCTTAAAACTCTCCAGATTTTTTTTAAAACTATATTTTTCTTTCCTTCCAGCGCCTTCTTCCTACCTAAATTTTACACTTCCTATTCTACCTCATCAAACCCAACTGAAATCCAGAGGGCCAGAGTGTGAGAATGCTAATGTGGAGCAAGCCATGCCAGTGAGCCGCCCAGGGCACAGAGGGATGTGGAGAAGAATAGAAAGTGGACCTGGAGGAGCAAAGAGAAAATCCAACATAGCAAGTAAACACATGATGTGTCAGAGGGTGAGAAGTGCCCTGGAAAAAATTAAGAGCAAGGGTGATGGAGGAAATGAAACAGAGCATTGCTCTTACATATAGCATAGTCAAGGAAGACCTTGAGAAGGTGGCATTTAATTGGAGACTTCTAGAAAGTGAAAGATTGAGCCATATGGGATGAACTTCTTAGGCTGAGAAAATGGCTTGTGCAAAGGCCCTGAGAGAGGCACATGCTCAATGTATTCAAGTAATTATGAGGCTAATATAGCTGGAGTATAGAAAGGGGCTGGCGAGAGAAAATGCAATCAGAAAGCCAGATCAGAGTGAGATCCTCCGCAACTTAGTGAGACTCTTGTTTCCAAATAAAAGGGCTAGGGCAGTGGCCTGGCAGAAGGCTCCCGAATTCCCAGACACACACACACACACACACACACACACACACACACACACACACACACACACACAATAAAAGCAAATGAGAGTTAAAAAAAAAAAAAGAAAGCCAGATCACTTAGTATTTTAGGCTTTGATGTGACGTTGATAGAAAACTGTTGGAGGTTATAAGAAGAGAAATGAATTACCTAGCTTATATTTTTAAATATAGAGGATATTTAATCTATGCTAAGAATGTAACAAAGAGGAGTAGGTACAGGAAGGTTATTTAGAAAGCCATGACAATGATCTAGGGGAGAGATGATAGAGCTTGGATCAGGTGATAGTTGAATAAGTATAAGAAATTACTGGACCTAGATATATCTTAAAGGTAAAGAAGGTAGAATTTTCTGCTGATTATATTTACATGAAGCATGACTCAAAGACTTTCAATCTTCCCTATTGGGAGTTATTTCCTAGATTTTAAGAATCAGTTAATTTACTTCTACCTCATTTGTCCAATCAAATTTTCCCTGTTCTTCAAACTTCTCTTGTTGCCTTAGTTAGGCAACCTACCTGATTCTTCACCTTTAAAGTTACATTTTTTCATTATCTAAATGTCTTACTTTTGGCCTATAGAATGTCTACTCAGCTTGCCAGGTCTAGCTTAGGTACAATATAATCCATGGAAACTCCTCTGTCCATATCACTAGACACTCAGCCAACAAGAATAAAAGAAAGTCCATAAGTTATAGATGTTTGTGATATTCCTTCTACCAGGGTGAAGATTTTTGTTTGCTGGCCTAAGATCAAGCATTTATTTTGGGGTCTGATGTCAAATAATTGGCAAAGAAAAAAACAAAAGTACGGAATCCAGACAGACTAAACTGATTTATATAATAAAGAGCAGAGATAGGTAGGGGAGATGGAAACTGTTGAAAAAGTGTACATGAGAATGGTAAAATAATTTTTGGGGGGAGGGAAAGGCTACAATAAGTATACAGACTAGAACAGCAATTATGTAATTATGTTTAAGGATAGAAAAACAAAGTTTTTAAAGAATGTTGCTGATATTTAAGAATATGCTTCCATGCTTTTAAAAATTTATGCTACTGAGTGAAGATTGAATTACTTTCATTAATCTTTTCTGCAGGATTTCTGTCACTTTAAATAAAAGTCAATTAGACTAATCTTGTGGAGTCCTGATTCAATTATCAGGTGAGCAGGGTAGGTCTTAGGGAGAAGACGGCAATCATAGCAAAAATTTAAAGAAGGCAAAAGAGCAACCACCCAGTGGATATTCTGGGGAAGAGAATTCTCTTCCTTCCTTCTTTCCTCCTTTTTTTCCCTCCCTCCTTCTTTTCTAAATAGACACTTCACAAAAAAAATATAAATGGCCAATAAATGTATGAGGAGATGTTCAACATCATTAGCAATCAGAGAGATGCGAATCAAAACTACCTTGAGATTTCACCTCCCTCCTTTATTTCTTCCTTTACTTTTTCTTTTTCTTTTTTTTTTTTTTTGTGTGTGTGGTACTAGGTGTTGAACTCAGGGGTTTTCTACCTCTGAGGTAGACACCCAAGTCTGTTTTAATTTTTATATTATAGGGCCTTACTAAGTTACCATATGCTGACCTCAAACCTGTGATCCTCTTGTCACAGCCTCCCAAGTACTGGGATTATAGGCATGTGCTACCACACCCAAGTCAGAATTCTTGATGGGATTAAAGCCCTGTGCAAAGACCCTAAAGTGGGAGTGTCTTCATCAATTTTGTGCTGCTATAATAAAATACCACAGACTGGGCAATTTATAATGAGCAGAAATATATTCATTTGTGCTTATAAAGGCTGAGAGGTTCATGGTTGAGGGGCTGGCATTTGGCAAGAACCTTCTTTCTGCATTATTTCATGTCAAAAGGGGGAAGGGCAATAGAGGATAAGAGAGACAGTACAACAGAGAGCCAAATTTGTCTTTTTTAAAGGAACCATCTCCTCCTGATAATGAACCTACTCCCAAGATAATGGCATAAACCCATTTATGATGTGAAACTCTTGTGGCCTGAACACCTTCCAGTAGGCCCCACTGCATGGGGAATCAGGCTTCCAGCACATGAACTTTGGGAGACACATGGGAGCAATAGCAGGGAGAATCCTTGAAAAATAACAAAGATGGTAGGGAGTAATGCAGTGCCTTCATGTGACCAAGAAGTGGAAGAATTATAGATGAGCTAGAAATGTAATGGGGCTCGGTCATGAAGAGCTCTGTAGGCCATTGTAAAGACTTGGGCTTTTAATCTGAGTGAGAAGGCATCATGCTGTTTAGCAGAAAGGGGGCATTACATTCTTAGAGCATCACTCTGATGAACTGAGAATCGATCATGAAAGTAGAGACAAGGCAGGACATAGAAATCAGTTAAGAAATTATTGCAGACATCGAAAATTTCAGTTGGTGTCTGCTCAGACCTTACGAGTAACAATGGAGATAAGGAAAAGTAATCAGCTTTGGAGCAAATATTGAAAGCAAATACAACAACATTTATGAAAAACTATGTTGGAAGTCTGAAAGAAGTAGCATCATCAAAGATGATGCCAAAATATGAGGTCCTAGTAATTGTAAGGATGTAGTTAAGGTTAACTAAGGGAGGAATTAAAAGTGAGATATATTTTTCTTATAGATGATAGGACTAGGAGAAGGGAGGGCATCGGAAGTCTCTTTCTGACTATTATCCACTCAGATTTGAGAAGTCTATTGGGTCTCTTAATGAAAATGTGTGGTGGGCAGCTGACATGAATCTGGGGTTTAGGAAAGAGGTCTATATGGAGATGTAAATAATTTGGGAGTCATTGGCATATAATTAGTATATAAAGCCATGAAATTGGGTGACCTCAACAAAGATATGAGTGTAGATAAAGAAGAAAAACATCTAAAAACTGAGCTTTGAGGCATTTTAATGATAAGAAGTCAGGTGAAAGAGAAGGAAGCAACTGGGTGGGGTGGCACATTCCTGTAATCCCAGTATTTGGGAGGTTGAGACAGTGAGATAACAAGTTCATAGTCAGCCTCAGCAACTAAGTGAAACTCTCAGCAGTTTAGCAAGACCCTATTTCAAAGTAAAATAAAAATTAAATAGGTATGGGGGGGTGTATCTTGGAGGTGGAATGCCCCTGGTTTCAATCTCCAATAGAAAAACGACAAATAAAAAGAAGGAAAAAAGGAGAAGAGAAAGTGGAGGAAGAAGAAGCAATATACCATATATTTCATGCATTTTCTCAAATAATTTGGCAGGATACTGAACATATGCTAGGTGACCAATAACTATATGCTGCTTTGTGGGAATCTGACATAGTAAAGATGAATTCTCCAACAAGCAGGCAAAATAACCAGAGATTTGAAATGGCCGTCTGCTTCTTTCTGGTCACACCTTAACAAAGAGAAAGTTCATTCCAAAGGAAACTGAGGCTGACACTGATTCTATACTACTCTAAAATAATAATTTCCTACCATTAAAAACATCATTGTTCTCAATCTACATCCTACTATACCCATTGGTCCTAGTAAAACTTTAGGGGAAATCCCAAGTAGTTCTCACCTGACAACAGATTTGGATAGCCTTTTCTAAATTGTTCGACTTCTATCCCATACTAGATGGGAAGAAAGTAATGTGTAAAAAAAAAAAAATCCATAATTACAGCCATGGCTTAATGATTCATGCCTAGTACCATAATAATGTTTTTCATGCATTATTTCACTTAATTTTTTCCTTTACCAAATGCCATAAGCAATTATTGGTACAGGGTGGAATTCAGGAGCATTTAAGGGAAAAAGACTTAGAGGATATCATAATAAACAAAGGTTGTTTTACACCCATGATTTATAGCTAGTGGTCAGATAGACACAAGCAGGGAGAAAAGTCAGGTGGGAAGATATGAGAACTTTAATGAGGATGGTGAGAAAAGCTTCAATTTTTTTTTCACTATGGCAGGGAATGGGGGCTTGAGTATGAACTATTTGGCAATTTTAAAGACTTTAAGGCTAGGCATGGCGGCACACATCTGTAATCCTAGTATTTGGGTAGCTGAAGATCACCAGGGTCGCAGGTTTGAGAACAGCCTCAGCTAGTAGTGAGACTCTCAGCAACCTAGCAAGACCCTGTTTCAAAACAAAAAATAAAAAGGGTTGGTGGTATAGCTTTGGAGGTAGAATGGCTCTGAGTTCAATCTCAGTACTGCAAAAACAATACAAAACAAAAGAAAACAAACAAGCATACAAAAACCCACCACCACCACCAACAACAACCACCAAAAAACCTTATGAAGACCTGAGAATTCAGTATCTGCAACTCTGCATCTAGAATCCTAATTACTGCCTTTCTCTTTCACTTTGTGTAATGTGTCCATAATTTTCTATTTCTACAAAGAAAGTATGCATACTTTAAAGTGTTTTTATTAGAACTTGTCTGTCAATCATATAACAATCTTGTGACAACAACCATGCAATTTTATTTCCCATTCCTCGGTGACAAAATAGAGGCACCTAGTCTATAAGAAACTCGCTCAAGACCACTCAGGTTGTAAATGGTGGAGCCAGGCTTGACTCAGGCTTGACTCAGGACTCAAGCTCTGAATGTCTACATTATAATTCTCCTGTATAAATGGGCACTGAGCTAGGTGTATGTTTGTAGATCCTGTGGAATTTTCCAATTTCTTTTAGTTACCAAATGAACAGAAGAATAGCATAGAGCCATTTTCACCTTGAAGATATTGAGTTCACAATGTTCTTCTTTGCTCAAAGTACCAGGCACACAGGTCCCATGAAGATGAACACCAGAAGGGGTCATGAGTGAGGAACCTCCATAGTTAGCATTAGGAAAGTGAGACACAGGTGTTGTTATGTTTGAGAGGTAAGATTACACAAGTCTATAAACTTAGAAAAGATGTAAGTAGAGAGAGAGAGATGGGGATTTCTTCCTTGCAGAATGATGCTGGGAAAACTGGCTAACGATTTGTAGAAGAATGGAAAGGAACCATACTTCTTACCCTGCATTAGAGTCAACTCAAGAGGGATGAAAAACCTAC
Source organism: Graphiurus murinus (assembly GCA_004027655.1). Classification (NCBI taxonomy): domain Eukaryota; kingdom Metazoa; phylum Chordata; class Mammalia; order Rodentia; family Gliridae; genus Graphiurus; species Graphiurus murinus. The sequence continues at coordinate 12,408 of PVLC010021957.1, forward strand.
AAATTAGACTAGAGACCTTACAATTACTAGAAGGCACCAAATCTCAAACATATATATGTTTTTAGAGACTTCCTCAATAAAACCCCCAAAGCTCAGACAATAAAAACAGAAATCAATAAGTGGGATGCACCTTTGCTTCTGTGCAGCAAAGGTAACCATCAAGAGTCTAAAAAGAGAGCTTATAGAATGAGATAAAATCTCTGCCAGCTACTCCTCTGATAAAGGATTAATATCTAGAATATAAAAATAACTTAAAAAACTTAATACTAAAAAAAGCACAATAAAGCCGGGAGTGGTGGTGCACACTTGTTATCCCAGCATTTGGGAGGTTGAGACCGGAGGATCCGGGTTCCTGGCCAGCATCAGCTACCTAGTGAGGCCCTCCACAACTTAGTGAGACCCTGTTTCAAAATAAAGAATAAAAAAAAATAGGGCTGGGAGTATAGCTAGTATAGCTTAGAGGTAGAATGCCCCTGAGTTCATTCCCAGTACTGAAAAAAAAAATCACAATAAAATGGGAAGTGGATTTGAATAGATACTTCTCAAATGAAGAAATACAAATGGACAATAAATATATGAATAAATGTTCAATATCATTAGCAATCAGTACTGAGATTCCATATAATTCCAATTAGAATGGCAATCATCAAGAATACAAACAATTATAAATGTTGGTGAGGATATGGAGAAATAGGGACCCTTATATACTGTTATTGGTGGGAAATTATTACAGCTAGTAATAATTTGCAATTTATTTGATCAGTGTTGAGATTCCTTAAAAGACTGGGAATGAAGCCACCATATGACTCAGCCACACCACTCTCGGGGATCTTCCCAAAGGAAGTGAAGTCAGAGTACTATAAGGACACATACATTTTCATGTTTATAGCAGCACAATTTACAATAGCCAAAATATAGAACCGGCCCAGGTGTCTGTCAACAAATGAATGGATTACAAAATTATGGTATATACACACAATGGAATTTTACTCAGCCACAAAACAAAACAAAACAAAACAAACAAACAAAAAACACAATCATGTCATTTACAGGAAAATGGATGGAATTAGAAAATGTTATGTTAAGTATGATTAGCCAGTCACAGAAAGTGAAGGGTCATATGTTTTTACTCATATGTGGATATGTGGAAGCTAGAGAGAAATTTGGAAACAAAGAGGATTTCAGATAAATGAGGGAAAACTGGTAAAATGAGCGAAGGGGATTTGGGGAGGTGGGGAGGAGAAAGCAGAGATCTGATTAGGAAAAAATTCAAATAACCCTTTCTTCATACATGAAATTATCTATATCAATGTAAATATTATTCATGGTGGGGATAGTGGGGAGGGACCTGGAAGGTGACATACAATGAATACTATGTGCATGTATATTTCTGTCACTCTGAACCTCATTATGTAAAATTATAATGCAGCAGAATGTGTAGTATGGTCATAGAAAACAAATTATCCCCTATATGTTATCCTTAAAGAAGCAGACATTTGGGTAACATGACTAACCCTTTCTTCAATAGAGGGGATTGACACAAATAATAAAAGCAGGAGAGCAATGGTCTAGAGAGCTGAGAGTTAGACTGGGTCCTTGAATGCCAGGGGGAGTTCTTTGTCAGGCAAGTAATGAAACATCCATTAGGGACTAAGTATCTGAATGATATGATCACTATTGTCCTATAGAAATAACCTATTGAATGGATCCAGGTTGGAGAGAGAATATAACCAGAAAGACTAACAAGGAGGCTGCTGTAGTAGTTCATATGAGGTTATATACTGTTGGGGTAAAAATTTCATACAATATAGTTGGAAAACGACAGTTCAGAGTAAGAAGCAAATCTCTAATTATAAATGTTAAAAATTAAATATATTTTATGAAAATTATCTGATATTCTATAGAGTATAATGTTATTTCATGTGAAAGCTATGAAATCATAAAATTTTTCCCTCTATGCCAAACATATAGTGGATTCCAATCTCTTCTTTTACTTCAGAACCATGTTAAACACCTCACTGTCCCTGAGGCTGTCACTGTGAAATCTTACCCTACAGGGCTCAATGTTCCTTGTAAGGTTCAACACTCTTATGGTACAATTAGTGTCAATGTCTCCATTCTGTTTACACTAATTGGTGATTGTCTCCAACATGAATCAATATCCACAATGTCCCTTGTACTGTTTGCACCACAAATTGAAATTAGCATGTTGCTGGAGATAATTTTTATTTACAAAGTGCTGAGGTTAAGTTTCCCTCATTTAATATATGATAGAAAAATTACAGGCTATAGAGGCTTATGAACTGAAAGTTAATTTATAATTTAGTTCTCTTTAATGTCAAATTACTTAAGATCATTGAGTGTGTCTTCTCATAAAAAAGAAAAGAAAAAACGGGTAAACATATGTATTTGAAAAGGAAGAGAAGACAAATCTAAACAAGGACTGATGTTTTAGGACTTTCAGATTTAATATTTCCTATTATGAGCTTTATATAGGCTAATTTCAAATAGTTATCTTTCTGCCTATAGTACAAGGATGGTGCATTTGTAAAATAGTAAAATATCTGTAGAAATAGACAAGTCTCCTGTTATAGGGAGAAACCAAACGTGCCCTTATTGAAGAGCATTTCTTTCACTGAAGATGAGAATGACAGCAAAGATTGATTGCTTTGAAAATAGAAGTCTGGATGTTTAGATCATGTTAAGTAAACTGTTTTGAGCTTAAGTATTTGTAGTGAGCATATAGGGAAAAATGATATGTTAAACATCTATTGAGGGATCATACATAGAAGAAAATTCTAATTTGTTCTGCCCTAAAAAGAATTTCTTTGGAGAAGAATATTTTATTCCACATTAATGCTGGCATTCATAGCTATGTTTACTTTATTGACAAATGAAATCAAGTCATTGGATATGCACATATTGTCCCCAAATGTGCTTGATTTAGGACAATAACTTAATGAATATTCAGCTTTTATTCAAAACAGACTCAATTCCATATAGCAGTTAGGATAAACTCACATTTCCAGGCTTTTCTTTATCCTAGAGGTACATGTGAATGCACTATAACATAGCCCTTCTTCTGAAACCAACCCTCTTGAAGCATATATGTATACGTATATAAATATAAAATTATGTAACCGTTTGAAAGGCTCAAGCCAGAAGCTGGGAGTCATCTCTAACTTCTCAGCCCTTACACATAATACTTGGTCACTGAGACCTATCCATTTGACTTCTATAGCAGATAATAGTGATTGTCTACTCAATAGCTCTTCTGGCCTTCCTTCTCTTTTACCAAGGAAATCCATTTGGTTCAAGTACTGAGTGACCATGTATTCAGTAGAGACCGGATGCATCTGGATTACAGTCTAAACGAACAATACTCTTTCTATTCCCCAGCAAAGCGTTTGGCTCAGGAATGGACATGTGATACAATCCTGTCTGATCAAATGAGGAAACATCTGTTGCCAAGAAATATGAGGAATTAAATAGCTCCTTTTTAGATCCATATTACTGAGTCTGCATGTAATAACTGCATTCACAGCAGCAACATTGGGACCAGGAGGAAAGCAAGTCTAACAGAAGTCAGCAGAGAGACAAATTAATAAGATAATTGAGAAACTAATTTAATCAATCTAAGATTTCCGTATCTCATGGATTTTTCACTTTATCAATTTTTCTTATTGCTTAAGCCATTTTAATTGGATCGTATCTTCCTTGCAGTGCAAAGAATCTTAAGAGTTTCTTACCTATCTCCCCTGAGTATTTCCTTCATTTCCTTTCATACTGCTTTAGTTCATCTTTCCTCTTTGAGATGTTTGCAATACTCTCTTGATATTCCTGCTTCTAAGTGCTTCTCCCTATTCCTTCCAGAGTGATAATTCTAATATGCAGCAATCAGTGTCTTTTTCCTAAATTCCAAATTTACATAAGTTCTATGTGCCAGAATCTAAGCCTCATCTCCTAACATGCTCTGCATGCATAGGGTTTAAATGTTTCTAAAACTACTCATGATTTTCCAAATGTACCACGTAGCATACCCACAGCACCTTTATGCCTGCTTTATTCTCCAGTGAAAAGACCTTCCAATTCGTGCCCACTTGATGGTGTTAAGTTTATCACTGCATTCTCTAATACCTAGTATAAATATTTATCAGATTTCTGATATATGATTATTACATAAAAGAAGAAACAGAAAGGAATAAAGGAAGAAAGAAAGGAAATAGGAGAAGAACAAAGGAAGGAAGGGAGGAAGAAAGGAAGGAAGGAAGGAAGACAGGAAGGAAGGAAGGAAGGAAGGAAGGGAGGGAGAGAGAGGTAGATTCATGCATGAAGCCTGCCATAATTTTTGAGTATTCTAATGTACTCCAGATGTTGTTATCCATGATTATGGAATAGTAATAGTGGTAGCAATAATGTCAATACAAACAGTTAATACTTACTGAGCATTCTATAAGCACAATGCTAAACATTTTCTATGATATATTTAATTTAGGTTTTATAACAACACAGTGAAAAAGATACTATTATTATCATCCTCCTATGTCAAATAAAGTAACTGAGGCAGAAAGCTATTTGTATTTCAAAGTAAGTGAATGCCAGAGCCAGGATTCAAACTCAAATCTGACTTTAGAACTCTCAACTGAGACACACTTTCAGCTATCTATAAGCATGCTATCCACCAAAATCCCCCATAGAGAAAAGATGGATTTCTGAAAGTTGAGGTACTATGAAGTGGTTTTGCATGGTAGCAATTTCTTCAGAATCTCAACATGAAATACACCGTCCAATATTATAGTTTCCAAGGATAGAGGAAGCTTAACCCCATGAGATCCTAACACAGATGCTTATCTACCATCCAGGTAATCATCACTATGGGGATGGATGATTGCTAAGACTGAGCAGGATGAATGGCATGCTGGGCTGGTCAACAACTGTTCTCTGCAGAACTTTCCCTGAGAAGGAGCCCAGTAGTTCTGAAAGACTATCTATAAAGGAAACGTACAGCAAAAAGAATTCAACCTCCTTAGAAAAGGTACCATTACCCTTACACAAGGATTTCTCCAGTACCTTCAGGCTTCTAATGGACCAATCATCGTTTCCACTAGAACCTAACCCTACCTGGAGGCAGACATTAAAGTATTGGTACCCCACAGTGAATGTGGAATCCTTCGAATAGATTCATTAATTGCTCAACAGTTCTGAGATGCTGCTCACTACCACATTCAAGTACTGAACAGGTCTCACTACCACATGCAAGCACTGAACAGGTGCATATACAGCTGCCACATAGTCTTTACCTGCAAGGAACTGGCAGCCTACTGTGCACTTGTATCTTTTTAAAGGTGGAGAAATTATTATTTAAAATTTGTTATCTATTTTCACTCATTAGACATAGAGAGACACTTGGAATTCATTTCGCTTCAGGAAGCCACCATAATGGGGACATAGGTAAACCAAATTCAGTTTTGTGGTGCTTGTAAAAAGCCACAAGGTCATCCCTGACCTCAATGAAGATGCTTTAGAATGAGGTGCAGATTCATATGTTTACTGAGGTGAATTGAGTCTGAGAAATGTACACTTATAAAGTCAAAGAAACAAGTATTTCTCAGAAGCATAGATTTTGATTAGTCTGTCCTTGGTCACTTTTATTTATTCTTTGGAAATGTGAGGTTAAAAATAAGACAATAAAAAGATATAATCAGCACTTTAAAAGAAAACATTTGTAGTTCTATGAGAATTTTTAGAGCTAAAAGACTTGCAGTTGATTGGATGGGTCATAGAATAATTCATAGGAAAGTTGTCTTTTGGATAAAATGAATTGTTTTAGATTTAATACTGGTACAGAAAGTCACATTAGCAAGGGCATGTTGATATGCAGGCATAAACACTTTTTATGACGGTAGTATCCTAAGAGTTCTACTTTAGTGTAGATGTAAGAACTCAGAGAAGGAAACGAAAGATTCTGCCAGGATAAGATTGATCAGTAATCATTAGTCATACCTCTAAATCCAGTCCACTCCACAAGTCAGCAGTGGAAGAGAAAGCATTTAAAATGGCCAGGTACTCTGATTTTTAGTTAGCATCATCTGTCTTTTTTCTACATTCCACATATAATTTCATAATATTCTCATACTATTCCTACTACTTACAAATTTCTTCCAAACTCCAGTTATTCAATGCCTCTATGATCTTAAAATTTCCCTCTTTGTCTTCACTTTTTAAGTATATATAAATTCAGAGTACATGTTTTTTTCTTCTGAGTGGAAATTTGAATATACAAGGACTGAGGTGGTCTTGACAAGAGCTGGTGAAAGTCAAGAATCCTTTTAGATGGTTCCTGGGCAATGTGGTCTTTTGAAAGAAATCACTCAACTCTACTCCTCTCTACTTGCCATTTTCTATTATCCATTTTTGTTCCATTGAAGGCATCAATGTTTCCTTCATTAAAGTGGGCATTTGTTGTTACTTTCTGGACATTCATGAATGTCTTCAATATTCCTGAATAACACTTCAGTTTCCATTGGGAATTAAACTCTTTTCCATTGGATATTATTGTGGTGAATGGTAAATAGATGGGTCTACCACCAATTAAGGAGGCTCCAAAGGTCCCTGAAAACCTTCTCTGAGAAACTCTTCTCTCACTACCCTGATTCAGACAGGTGACTAGAGACCAGTCAGATTTTCCTTCTAAAGTCAACTTTCAGATTTTTACCTTCTAAAATCAACTCTCCAATTCTTGATGTAAGGATTGAAGAAAAATGCTTGAGATCATTGATTGGATGTAGTAGCCACTGGGATAGACTTATATTCTGTTAGAAAACCATTCCTGTGTTTCCTCCCCACCTCCAAGTGTATGCGTTCAACATCCAATTAATAGTATTTTTCTTTTTCTCTTCAAATATTCTTAAGGCCTTTGGTCTTCCACTTTCCTCTATCTGAAATTCTTACTCACCAAATATTTGAGAATGCATGGTTTTAAAAAAAAGTTGTATCATTTTATCAGGCAATTATCTAGGATATTTAGAAAGGAATTGCTATTGAGAGCACAAAAGAAATCCTCAAAGGGGGTAGTCCTATCATCATGTGATTTTATATTCCCCACTAGACCACCAGCTTCTCACTCAGGGGGCAGAGGAGGGGTGCTTGTCATGCATCATTGAAATGCCTGACAGGTGTAGAGTAGAGTACCTCTTCTATGCCAGGCATTGCTCTTGGTGTTTCAGTTACAAAAGTGAATCAAGCCATGTTAGCTGATATTCTGACCCCTAGAGGGGGTCTAGGATACATGATACCCAACAGCTTTGTCTTTTTAAAATACTTAAAATTAACAGTGAAGCAGTAGAAAGACACATTTACACCAAACTAAATGAAGAAAATAATGAAAAGAAAATAAATATGAAGAATAGAGAAATATAGAATTGAGATGTGGGTTTGGGTAAGCCTCACAGAGGAAACACAGGAATTGACATATACTAACATTCAGTGTATATATGTGGAGGAAAGGGATATGAACAGACCCACTAACTAGTTATCTAGAGTCTTGTGCTAGAGGAGAGAATTGCCTTAGATGATGCAGAATCAGAGATTGGCTCTCCCAAGCCATGTGTGTGTGTGTGTGTGTTTGGCGGTGGAACCCAGTGTTGCCTACATGCTTGGCAAACTCTATCGCTGAGCTACATTTCCAGCCCCAGGTTTAAATTTTGATTTTAAAGTATACTACCTGGTTATTTCTGGCATATAAGTCTCTGAAATCAAGTCTAATGCTTGAGAAATCAACCAAAGGAGGCAAACCATTCTGGGCTCTCTAAAATCTACCATGGAGGATTCACTTACTGGTTAATCAATATTGACTATATTTATCTATAAAAAATTTAGAAAATAAAGCTGTAAGTAACTTTTGGAACATTGGTACTGTAAGGTAGAACCATGAGAACCATCTCTTCAATTCCACTCCATGAAGACCTCTACTTGCCTTGCACCTGCAGTTAGGCAGTGGTGAAGAAATACACATTTTCTGAGAACTCAGCTGTCCACTAGGAAGCCAGTGGATAGGAGGCAGTAGTTCTTTAATCTGAAATGTCAAACTCATTTTTTGTTTCCCTAATCAGAGGTGGATGTAGCCTTATCTTGGTGAGTCTACCATGTTTATTTCCAGTTAATCAATAGTGACACCTACTGGTTCACGAAGAGAGACATTTGTGTGTCCAATGTGACTATAGGACTGAATTAACTGGGAAATGGTGGATATGGTCAACTCATCAATACTACACACCAGAATGGAACAACCTCAAGACCAAGCTATTACTGTATAGAAACTCTCAAGACAATGTCAAAATGGAATTATTATTGAGATGTCACCATTTTAGTCATACGGAAACATGGCCCCAGATTTAAGTTTTCCTTAGAGGGAAAGCAAAGATATCCTATTATACCTGGCCCTCCTTTCCTCATTTCAAGATTAAGATAACATTTTTAAATCCCTGCTCCTGTCTTTAGTTTCCTTTTACTCCAACTCATCCCACAAGACACTTAGAGTAACTTGTTACACCACTCATGCTCCAAATCCTGTGTGTGATTTATGATAGAATATGCACTGGTGCAGAGTCCTGCTGTAATACTCAAATTCAGTGGCAGGACCCAAGAAGCCACATCACATATGCTCAGACAGGCAGAAATTCAAGTACCCAAAGTATAAACGAGTAGGGTGGCCTGCCAGGTCTATGGAGTAGAATGCCCTGTCAGGGTCTCTAGTGCCTGTTTGTGCCTTTTCTTTGTCTTTATTGCTGTCTTAGGTACTTCCTACCTGCATGATCTCCTAGGTTGTGCAGATATCCCTGATTCCTCCAACTCTTCTCTTTGGTCTATTACTCCTGAGGAGGAGACATTCATGCTCTATAAAGACTTTTCCTGATTTCCCCACTTTCTATTCCATTTAGTATGAGTTCTTGTTTAGTTTTCTTGGAAAGAAATCAAAGTTGAGCTAAGAGGTCAGTAACTCATAAGTAAATTTGCATTTTTAAATTTTGTATTGGAGCATTGTAATCATACCTCTTTGTAAAGTATAAGCCAGTAGAGGCATACATGCACACAGCTCTCATTTAACCCTTCCCCAATTCCCAACCCATTCCCTCCCACCTCCCTTCTTCTCATGTTCAATTTAGTGGTTGACTTTGTTATGCTTGTGAATGTACATCATGTGCATTAGGGTATTCCCCTCTCCCACCCCCCATCACCTTCAGTTAAGTCACCTTCTTTGCTAATCTAAGGTTTCTCCTTCTTCATCTAGAGTCCCTTCTATGACTCACTTTCTCCCCAGCTTCCACATATTAGGGAGAACATCTGATTTTTTACTCTTTGTGACTGACTAATCTCACTTAACATAATATTTGCCAGTTCCCTCCATTTCCTTGAAAATGACATGACTTTGTTCTTCTTTATGGCTGAGTAAAATTCCTATTTACATATCCCATAGTTTTGTAATACATTTATCTATTGCATTAAACTGAAGAGCAGTAAAGGAAACTATCAAGAAGCTCAACAGAGAGCTCACAGAATGGGAGAAAATTTTTGTCAACTACTCCTCCAATAGAAGACTAATGTCTAGAATATACAGAGAACTCAAGAAACTCACAGCTAAAAAAAAATAAAATAACCCAACCAAAAAAAATTGGCAAGTGAACTAAATAGACACTTCACAAAAGAAGAAATACAAATGGCCAATAAATGTATGAGGGAATGTTCAACATTACTAGAAATCAGAGAGATGCAAATCAAAACTACCCTGAGATTTCACCTAACTCCAATTAGAATGGCAATCATTAAAAACACAAACAACAACAAATGTTGATGAGGGTGTGGAGAAGTGGGAACTCTAATACATTTTTGGTAGGATTTCAGATTAGTGCCACCACTTTGGAAGACAGTATGGAGGATCTTCAGACTAATGGGCATGGACTTACTATATGATCTAGCAATACTACTTCTGGGTATCTACCCAAAAGAATGGAAACCAAACTACCAGACTAATGCATGTGTATCTATGTTTATAACTGCACAATTCACAATTGCCAAAATATGGAACGAACAAATTTTTTTTTCTTTTTTTTTTTTTTTGCGGTACTGGGGATTGAACTCAGGGGCATTCTACCTCCGAGCTATACCCCCAGCCCTGTTTTTTATTCTTTATTTTGAAACAGGGTCTCACTAAGTTGCAGAGTGCCTCACTAGGCGCTGAGACTGGCCATGAACCCGGATCCTCCGGTCTCAGCCTCCCAAATGCTAGAATTACAAGAGTGTGCCACCACACTCAGCTCAAATTTGTATTTTTAATAAGAATACCTTGGAAAGCATTTACTTAACCCAAAGTAATGTATCTTTAATGCCCTAATATACATTATGCCAAGGAGGAAGGAAACATTTGGGGCAGGGGTGAGGGGTGAACCTTTTGGATGCACTCAAAATGGATGTATATAAACAATAATAATAGCCAGGCATGGTGGTCCGCACCTGTATCCCCAGTACTTGGAAGGCTGATACAAAAGGATCTCAGGTTTGAGGCCAGCATGCAATAACCTAGTGAGTCCCTGTTTCAAAATAAAATATAAAAGAGCTAGGGTTTAGCTCACAGTTAGAATGTACCTGGATTAAACCCCTAGTACCACAAAATAACAATAATATTAATAAGTCATTAATATTTGTTGTATATTCACATATTTAAGATATAGCACTATACTTTTGATTTCTCTTACCTTATAGAAGCATCACATCAATGCTAGTAGGTATAAAGTGTTATATCTAGTTTATAGATGAGGATATGAATATTCAGAAAATATAAATAACTTGTCCAAGTTCACATGGTAAATAAATAGAAAATCCCGATTTTTAACCAGAGTCCTTCTTAGTCAGAGTCCATGTACTTTAGTACTTATGCTTATAATAGAGATCTTTTCATGTCTGTCTGCCTGCCTATCTGTCACTGATTTGCATAATGTTTCAAATTCTTTTAATTTATCTGAGCAATATATTAAAATAAAAGACAAATACATATTTCTGAATGTTATGCATGAGTTTTTATATAAATATAAGAGGATTTCAGAGAATGGAGACATCATGGACAGGGCAGGAACCAATACAATTTCTTGGAGTTGACAGGGGAGAGGAACTCATTCCTTGAAGAAAGAAGGAGCTGAAATATCACACCACTTCCTTAATCCACAGGCAGATGGGTTTTTTGCTAATATCAATGCACACTCTTTTTACATTTTCTCAGTTAGCGTCCTCCAGTTTCCATTTAGATTCAAGCCAAGAAGCAAACACTGTGTTAATTGGTGTATTTTCCTGTAGAAACTAATTATAGCCCCATGCTGTCAAAACAAGGCAAATTGTTAATGATACTTTATCTGACAAAACAGAAATAAAACAATCTTGCCATGAAGGAGGATGCTGAGATTGTGTCACAAAAAAGTCATTTTCCTCACAATTGTAAAAATGAAAAAATTGCTAGAGAGGACTCTTCCTAGGCCCATCATGCCTAACTGGCTCCCTAGGGTGAGAGGAGAAGGAGGGTGGGGGAGAGGAAGTACCTTCGCTTGGCTTAAGCTTTGATATCTCTGATGAGAACACTGAGAATGACAGTCTCAATAGCATACGGTCTGCTCACGACTCTTCCACAGATTATACACAGCTATTCTGCAAGCTACTTGAAAGCATTCATCCATTCATTTGTATAACAAATGTTCACCGAGTGTTTATTATGTGAAGCTACTGTTCTAGTTGCTGGTATCACAACAGGTGATGAAACAAAACAAAAGACAAAGCAAAGCCAAACAAAATAACAACAAAAACCCCATCCCATGGTGCTTATATTCTATTGAAGAATATAGGCAATAAATAAATAAAGAAAATATACATATACATCAGATGGTACTGAGTTCCATAGAGAACTAGAAGAAGAGTTGATTTACAAGGAGGAGTAGGTGTTAAAATGGTGGCTGAATTGGGACTCACTGAGAAAGTGGCATTTGGAGAAAAGACAAAGGAGGTAAAGGAAGCTTCTTAGGTTTCTAGGAAAGGAGAAAATTTAGTAAAGCTGAAGCTGACAAGCATACAGGTCAGTTTATGAGACCATATGAGCTGTTAAAATACTGAAGTTAGTCTGCACATTTGGCATAGCTTACTGCCCAGGCCACAGACAACTAAAAGATAGACCCCTCACATAGTAAGAGTTTCCAAGACTCAGTATTCATTCTGAGTGCTCCATGACTTAGCAGTACTGGTGGCTAAATATTAGAGTATCACATCTGGGCCAACTATTTATGTGATCCCAAATTAGCCATTATTGCTCTGAGTCACAGATTTGGCAAAGGTGCTCTGTTCACGGCAACAGAACATGGGGTATAGATTGAGTGTGGGTTCTGAAATCAAAGAGCACTGGGTCCAAATCCCAACTCTGCTATTACTTGCTATGTTACTTTGGACAATTACCATCTTTAATGGGAATGGTATCTACCATACAACATTGACATAGATTAAATGATATTTAATATACAGAAAAGCACTTAACACAATGCCTGGCAAATTTTAACAGCTCAATATAGTTAGCCATTGGTATCACCATTAAAATAGGCATGCTGTTTTTAGAAACAAAACTCAATTATAACTAAAAACTGCTAAAGAAAACATAGGCTATTTCCAGTAACACTCAAACATAGAAGCCTTGGATAGCACCTTGAGTTCTTCTGTAGTGAACAACTGTTGCTAAGAAAAGAAACTGTCTTAAATTAATGGGAAGCAGGAAAAGAACATGATAGACAATAGACACATTTAGGCTGACAACTGATTCTTGAACTATAATTGATTGACTAAAGTGGTAAGAATCCAGGGTTAAAGTCTTCTCAACAGTAGGTAAGTACAAAAGAATGTGTGTGCTCGTTTCCATTACATTGACAAATCAATAATGGCCTTTTGACTCCTTCTGACAGTCTTCTTAGAATTGGGTGAATATTTTGTGTTTATTACATTGCTATGGAGTTGGTTCTCAATAAATGTTGGGTGATCAAATAGAAACAATCCAGTCCATTGGAGTTCTGGGCTTTATTTGAATTTTCAGTAAAGCATTACCATGGCATGCCTTCCATTAAAGTGATTGGGCTGTTGTCTACCCCGATCAGAGAAGGCAGCAAGCAAGGCTCAGTCATCTTGGATTTCCAAGGACTTTGCATGTAGTAGGAACCCAATTCTTTTTTTGCAATTGCATTTGAGCAAATGACTTTTATGCTTCTTCAGGACACCCAACTTTTCCTCTATCATCATAAATAGATCTACAAAGAACATCTCTGTGCTCCTTTGTCATGGTTCATCTAAGAGATTTCCAGAGCAATGCTTTCTGCGAGGCAGGTCAATGGAGGTACAAATGAGCCAGGTGTGGTTTCTGCCCTCAAGGAACTCATTGGCTAGTGGGAAAAAGATAACACACATAGAGATAAATAGAGATGGGGCAAAATGTGATCCTGTGGGTAGCAAGGAGCTAGAGAGCTAGTGGGGGCTGCTCCACCAAGGCAATTTGTCATTTTCAAAAAATATTTTTATTAAATTGTAAAGATAAGTAGATGAGACTTTCATGTTATTTGCAGGGAAATGGATGCAACTGGAAAACATTATGTTAAGTGAGATTAGTCAGTCACAAAGAGTAAAAAAGCATATGTTCTCCCTAATATGCAGATGCTAGGGACAAGATGGGGCATAAGAGGGACTCCAGATAAAAAAGGAGAGACCCTCGATAAGCAAAGAAGTTGACTTAACTGAAGGTGATGGATGGGGTGGGGGCACCCTAATGCTCATAAAATTATGGTTTTTCACTTTACAGATAAGGAAACTGACTCTCAGAGAGCTTAGGTACCTTGCCCAGGATCAAAGAAGCAAATTGCAAAGCCTAAACTCAATGGCAGTAGTCTGGTTTCAGATCAATTCTCCTAGTTACCACCCTGCAATAATGATAAAAAATAAACATCTAGACCAATCTCAGGCAATATTTATAGTTACCCAGGTAAATAAAAAAGTCCAAAAAATAAAATAAAGACAAATAAATCAAGTCATCTATAAGGAACAAATATTGAACTAGTATTACTAAAGTTTTAGGAAAACAGCTACATTCTCACACAGCAACTTGATTCATACTATTTGATCTAGGATTTCAGCTTAAGAATACACACACACACACACACACACACATATTAGGGATACATATTATGTGTGTGTGTGTGTGTATGTATATGTATCACTGATTTTTCACATGCATATATAATTTATGTAAAATATAAATAGTGATATTTATCATTATTATTTATAATAGGAACACTCAAGTGATAAGTCCATATATATATATGTGTGTGTGTATGTGTGTATGTGTGTGTGTGTTGTGTTGTGTGTGTATGTATATATATATATACACATATATGGGTGTATATATATATATACATATATATATATATATATATATATATATGTATGGAACACACATACACACACACATTCAGAGGGGGAGGAGTTAAGGATATTACAGTTTGTAGGTATGATGAAAGTATCATATAATCATTTAAACAGTGTTTTAGAAAGGTTTTAATGATATATAGAGAGAAAGGTCCCTGGTCATATAAGAGGAAGAGCAAGAAGCATAATACCACATAAAGTTTGATCTAAATTTTTTGTAATACAAATGTGTTAGCAGAGTTAGCATATGAAAAAGCTTCTAGCTCAACCATTCATTCATGATATACGGAAACTTAACAATGATAATTTGTGTGCTGATACTATATTTCTAATCTCCCCAAACAGCTGAAATTTTCCTTGTACTGCATAGTGTGACAAATGAGGAGTGGAATATGAAATCGCCTAGTTGT